>CM076079.1:28370000-28460000 GCA_038088235.1 Zacco platypus | reverse complement strand
AATAACAGTCACATTTCTGTTTGTCAAATCTTTAACAGTATCGGTTTGCATAAAAAATGATTTAAAGATATGAGCGGTTCATTTCAAATGAGCTATTATTACACTTGCACGTGCATCACTGGGGTCTCTGGGAAACACTACAGTCATTTTCAACAGAACATGGAAGTTAAATGAACACCAACTTATTCATTTGGATGCATTAATAGATGTTCATTACTTATGAGGCAAAATTGGCAAGCAGGCTGACGAAGAATAATGTAGCCACTGTCCTTTGACAACTATTCCTCTCTCCCTCTCTCCATGTGAGCGTGAGTGTAGGTGTCATTTAAGTGTGCAAGTCTTGGGAAAGTTCAGCTCTATATACTGGATATGTACTTATCCTAAATATTGTTTGACCTTCCCAGCGCGAGGCCATTACTCTCCACGGAGTCGCGCGCAGATGGATTTTTCATTGCATTAATCCTCCAGATCAGGTGGGTTTTGTCAAAGTGTTAAACTTTAATACTTTGGGTCATTTATCTTTACAGAAAAACCGGGGCTCTGTCAGCGACCAGACGAGCTATTTCCTCATTGCGCTTTCGGAGCGGAGCGGAGCTGGAGAGGGCAGGAGCTGATCACAGCTTAATCAAACCCTTATGCGCTCCGGCTACGAGGAACTACACCTCTCCGGAGAGGTGCTTCACCACACACGTTATATCTAGTGTTTATTTGTGAACGCACAGACATTCTCCTTGTAAAATGCAACACGTTCATTGCTCTCCCACCTCCATCTTCACTGCATGTTTCTGCTCTGCAATATTTTACATGCAGCCCGTGTTGTTTGTTATTGTGGGTAACATGTTGCATGATATTGTCCACGTTGAGTAGGTTAATGACTAATAAGGATGTCCAAGATGATAAAAAAAGGGAAAGTATTTTAAAAATCTTTTTTTTTTTTTGTCATGCTGGTTTCATACATTTACAACTTTACTTTTTCTAGTGTTAATAAATTCTTTACATGCACTTGAAATACACAATAGTGTACACACCTTTGGAAAAAAAAAAATTTTTCATAAAATGCTAAAATATATTTGTAAAAAAACGTATACATGCACAGAGGAACTTTCATGGCTTTCTTGTCATATGACAACAAAATGGCTGATTTGTTGGACAAACATTTTTCAAATATTAATAATATTCCAAAAAGTGTAGCTTTCGTTGCTTATTTATTTAAGAAATGATAATAATATATGCAAAATAATAATTTAAAATAAAAACCAAACATTTAATGAGATTCCCACAACTGAACATTGTCTTTCTTTCTATTATATATATATATATATATATATATATAATAATTATTATTATTATAAGTATTGTCAAATGTTTGATCGCCATTAATTGCATCCATAATAAAAGTTTGTTTATGTGTGTGTACTGTGTATATTTATTATGCATAGAAATACACGCACGTATATTTTTCAGAAATATTTACATGTATACATATTTATATTTATTTATTATTTATATTATAAATAAATATGAAAATTTTAAATATATAAAAATATACGTATATGTATTTATATACACACAATAAATATACAAATATATTATGTAAACACAAACTTATTTTAGAGGCAATTAATCGTTTGATTATATTTTTAACATATATTATTTATTTTATATTTCTGTAATTTGAATAATTTTATACATCCAACCAGTCAAAAAAAAAAAAAAGTCTCATTCCATTGATTCATATTCTGACTTGAATAACCTTCATTTTGATTCATATTTAAATAACTGATTGTCTGCCAATAGATAATGGTTCTATCATGATTATCATTGTCAAAAACAAACACACAGTTACATCAATTTTGACTAAACGTAATGTCAATTTTAATGAAATCTTCTCAAGAATATTTAGATGTTACAGTATGAAGCAGTTTTAGTTTTACCTTGCAGTCTATTAACTCACTATTCAGCTTCCAGTATTATTTGTGTAGATGTGTAATTTTGCCAGATGACACGATTCATTGTCAACAAGCTGTGCAGTATGCCGTGCATGTTGTGCATTTGACAAATCCAACTTTAAACCTTGACCTTTGGACCTCGTGGGATTTGTGATGAGATGATTCAGTCCGCCGCCCCTCCATCTTCTCCATTAGGCGCCCAAGTGGTCGCGGCCAGAACTGCGGTGATTGATTCAGCTGTAGTTCCCACGGAACAGTGCTCTTGTGATAGCATTTATCTTCATAAGCGCTGATATGCACCCGGAGTCCACTCCAAATTAAATCCCTCTTTTAAAAGCGCAGTGGTGCTTCTCAGGGAACTACATAAATCGCGTCTGATGTTGCTCCTCCGGTTACATGCGCCATAATCAGCTGATGATCACTTATTTCCACGGTGTCACGAACACAGCTCTTCATCTCAACTGCACATTCATATGTAAGTTTATCTATCAAGTTATTTAGAAGTGCATTAAAAATGCAATTTATACAGTAAAGGACACCTACCGTTTTCATTTTTGAAGTAAAAGTAGCCCAATTCGATTTTTTTTAATTCATTCTTTTTTTTTTAATTAAAAAAAGCCTATTATGTTAAACATATTCATATTTTTTTTGTCCACCCAATCAACGTCAGTGTTGTAAAGCCAGCACGTGTGAAACTTGTTGTCATGTGACAAGAAACATAAAACAACAAGGACTTTCAAGGTCATTGTATTTATTACAACTATCACATGTTTTAACCATTTTGTTAAACTGTTTTGCTTTGCAAAATCTGATTTTTATTATTATTGTTATTAATAAATGATTAGTAGTTCGTGTACTTAGGCCTATTCGTGTATGAAGAAATCGTTAATAATGTAACATAATATTAATATATAATAATATAGTTGATTCATTAAACCTTTTTCTTCTTTTTTCATTATTATGAAACCAACTTTAATACAAAGAGTCTACATTTCAGAACGTGTTCCTTTTTTCTCTTTTTTTCCTTTTTTTATCCATACCGAGATCCGAATTTTCATTGACGCACATTCATTTACATTTGGCCTATTAATTTACTTTACTTATCCACTATTTTCTAGAAAATGCTGGAATAAATCAATATTTAAAAAAATGTTGTTGTTTTTTCTGTATAGAGGCCTTATTAAAAAGGCCAAAAGCATCTTTACCCAATCAAAGCAGCCATGTCATGTGTGTGATTGTGGTATCTTCATTCAGCTCACGTGACTGCGCGCTCAAAGGCCAGAATCCATCACATCCAAGAGACAGGTATATGTGCACGCGCGCGCGCGCGCTTGTTGTGTGAGGATATGATAAACAGAGCGATTACGTTTTCTGCATGCTTAAATTTAAAAACAACAGACACGTGATGTAATTGAATATAGACAATATTTTTTTCCTTTTTTAAAAAACGTACACAATTTTACTTCCTTTTACAGTTCACTATATATATATTTATATTTATATTTTTTTCACTATATATATTTGAGATCACTATTATCCATCTAAAAGTAATAAATTATTTTATTATTATTATCTTTTTTTTAGATTTGCATGAATTCACGCCTTTTTTGCCCCCCTAGAATTTCTCTCTTGTTTTGTTTATTTATAACTTAACAAAATATTTGTAAATAAATGCTACTACTTTAAAATAGCACATATACTAAACCATAACCAAACTTTCTCTCTTCAACTTGATTAATAATAATGAACAACGAATGCATTGTATGTAATCATGTTGCAGAACAGCTTGCAGTAACACACTGTTAGTGTTATTGTGATTAATTAAATACAAAACGAGTAATCTTGACAATGTGTTTTCTAACTTTTTATCCATTCCATGAATAAAAACAAATCTGGAATCGAAATATCACGAGCTAAAATGACTCTGGCAGCGCGGCACGGTGGCAGTGCCATGGACTGGAACACATCGCTGCTCTGTTTTGGCTTCCGCTCATTGGACGCTCAGACGCAGATGTGCGTAATTGCGCGTGTCCATCAGTGAAGTGTGTTGGGGTGTCAACCGTTCATTCAGGTGAGGAGAGAGGGGTGCAGGGGTTCAATGGAGAGGGAATTGTTCAAATTGATGTGACATGCAAAAATAACTTCAGCGGGTTCTCTGTCTCGATAGTATTCGATGCAATTCTTTTGGAAATCTATAGATTGTAATGTACCATATTTGGTGTGCTAACAAAAACCTCCGTGCGTTTGTTTTAACTAAGCTACTGATTTATTGCACCTTTGTTTTGTGAAGAGCAGTGACCTACATCGAATTCCCACGCCTTGCTGATCTTTCCAAATAACTGCGTTTATCAGTTCGGACGAATCCATTTCCTCCTGTTCACACCTTTTTTCGGAACTCGTGGCGAAAAGCTCCATAATCCTCTCCAGGAGTCGTGCCCCTCACGGCCTTTTTTATGATTTCGACCCGACTCCAGTGGCGCGCTGGCGGGGTGCAACACTGCTCTGCTGGGGTCAGAGCCTTTGATCCGCGCGTCCGTTTGTCCAGGGTTTGGGCTGTTGGGGAGGGTGCGTGCGCTTTGGGGAGCCGGGGCATTTGTCATCCACAGAAAAAGAAAACATCAACAGGTACTAAATACTGCTGAACACGACACCATCAAAAGCAACATGGGATGTAAAACAGCGGGCGACTCTGACGCTTTGATTATATTGTTTTTAGAGAGAGGTGTCTCAATAATAATGAAGGCTGTTTGGACACCTTCACTGCGCGCGCGCGCTCGCGCAATTAACCCATGAACATCAAACGTGCATGCGCCTCGCCATAATGGATTTTCGATTTTACTACCGCTTAATTGACTTGAGCTTGTCAAATTGCAAGAAACACTCATCGATATGACATTATTAAACACAATTAACACTCATGACTACATCGATTAGCTCATTACATCCTCCAAACAGTCCTGCGCTTCTGCGACAAATTTTAACCTCCGTTTAAATTAAATAATCCAAGATGAATGATAAATTAAATAATCCCAATTTTTTTTTTTTTTTTTTTTTTTTATGGCGCATCACTTAAGTTAACGATTTCCAATGAAGGATGTGCAAGTATAATTTATTCAACGAAATGTTGAATTAAATTAAATTGTTTTGAAACTATATTATTTCTTTGGTAAACTACAATAACAGCTGCATATATATATATTTATATAATCCAATCGGAATTTATATAGCATGTGGGTAATATTACCCACATGCTATATAAATTCTGATATATATATATTTTTTAAAATAATTGATACATATATATATATATATATATATATATATATATATATATATATATATATATATATATATATATAAGCTAATATTACCCTCATGCTGTATAAATTCTGATTGGAGGCCCAAATAGCTCACGTGCGTTGGCCGTTTTTGAAAGCATCGAAAAGTCGACATGATTGGTTTACAGATCAAATGACCACAATGATCGTCATTCACACTGAGAGGAGAGACACGAGTCCATTCACCTCATTCTCACCTCAAAACAACCAGGCCTAATATTAGAATTTATTTGACATAATTCTGAATTTTAGTGTTTTAACTCCCTTTAATAAACTTCCCTATTTCTTATTAAAAATCTTATATCTTCAAATTTATGTACATGGGGTCAAACTGTGCCAAGAGGGTATTTTGGATATAAAAGGCACAGAGTAGCACCTCACTTCAACACACCCGATAGCTTCATCACAGGCAAATGCCACAGCTTGGCTCCACGTTAATGCGTGTGTCCCCGTATCGTGTTTATATAGTAGTTAGTACAGCTGTTTGGGCGCGAGATGTTAGCAGAAACGAGTCTGTCATTTGAGGTCGAGATTTTACGAGAAATGCGTCATTAAAATCTTCAGTGTTTCTGAAGCCTTGATTTGGATTTGTTCGGGCATCAAGAGAAATAAGGTTTTCTACAAGATGTGTTATATCTTTAATAGTTCATGCAATAATAATATCCCAGCTTTTATAGATATTTATATTTTTTGCACGAATTAGTGGACAAATAATCCCGTTTTATTCAACATACTGAATTGTCTTTTATAGTTATAACATGGAATCCTGTAATTGTATACTATTAAATTGTATACTATTAAATTGTGTCGCTGCACAATATTACATTGCACGTGTTTACTGTAATCTCGCGCACAGTAGCGTTATCCCCAATAAATGTTTCTAGCAGCCAGAGCGCGGCCACCTCCATACGCGCGCCCGTGCTGAGGGGAGTGACGCAGGGACGGGCTGGGCGAAAATAAAACCCCGCTCCCCCTAAAGCCTTGATGATTGATGATGTCAGGTGTTCTGTTTCTAATTAACGTTTAAATTAGGCCAAAGAAAACCTTGCGAATTAGCGCTGCCGCGCTCGAGACCGTCAGGATCCTCTCAGAGACGGCTGGAGAAGAGAGATGGCGGGATTATCTTTAGAACTAATAATGCTCGCGCATTTGAGAGAAATGTAACACCATGTTCAGCTTCGGTTTCTCTGCCCGCCCTCTGTGGGGTAATGCGAATGTGCTATTGTTGGCGCTGAAGGGCATCATTCTCCCTATCAGAAATCCTATCCATTCACATTACATTAATACCCATGTATCGTTTAATAGGTTTAGCAGCTTTCCTCTGACCTGACATTCTGAGGTGACCAATTCGTTAAGGACTAATAAGAATAATAATTATTTTTTTTATTTAACCCGTGATTTGTAATTTTAATGCCTCTTGCATTACATTTCTGTTGATATTTTAATTTGTACAAACTTAAAATAGCTTTAGGTGTATTTTGCAAATGCATTATTTAAAATGAAACTGTGACCAGATTCACTAGCATGTTTTGTGGTGTTTGTTCAATGCATTGTTGCTTATTTGCCATACGATATTCTATTGAGTTCGGCCGTCTGGACCCGCACTAATAGAATGTCGTGCTGTTTTACTGCTCGTGAGTAGTTTGGCTCGTTTCGGTCCCTGTACGGATGTCACCATATGGTGCTCTTGGCACGGACAATGCGATATTCCTGCGAGCTGGCCATACATCGCCAATGACTCGTGTAAGAGAGACATCTATCACCCTAATCGATTATTGAAACCCTGTTAAATATTATCAGATGTCAACATCGACACTTGTTTTATTGCCACCTTGTTTTTAGACCACCAAAATACTCACCAGTCTACAGGCCTCAGCAAGGTTTAAGCGAAAATTACATATTATTAGAAAATTGACATATATATATATATATATATATATATATATATATATATGGCGATTTTCTAATAATATGCAATTATTATTGTGTATATATATATATATATATATATATATATATATATATATATATTTGGTGCAGATTTATTTTAGCCAAACAAGCAAAAAAAAGTGCAGATCATAAAATTAAAAATCTTATTAATTATTCTTAGACTTTATACTAAGCTTTATATAAAACGTTATTACATGTGTATATATATATCTGTGTAAATATCTGTGTTTTGTTAAAGCAAGCTGAAACAAAGTTTAAAAAAAATATTTCGCAGTGCAGCACAAAGAAAAAAGACAGTGCGGTGAGAGAATATGTGTAAAACAATACATTTTATTTTGTTGATCCGTCTCTTCTTTTCAGGTATCATTACATCAGTTATCGCTCTCTTCTGTTTAGTGCTGTCTTAAATCATCTATTTAGTGTTTTAAAGCTTCTTACCTGCATCTTCATCTCACGCGCACCGCGTTTCTCCAGTGTCCCACGAGCATCTTCTGAAATCTTGTCCGACGCGGAGCGTGTCAGAACAGCTCTGCTGTAGTATCTGCTTTTTCTCCCCTTCACCCACGTGCATTTTCACAAATTCATAGAATTGGACTGCCGTGCTGACTGGGATATTGTTGAAATATTTTGTGTGTAGGAAATCCTATAAAACAATCAACTTTTACAACAAAACCCGGTCACACAGGATGTAATGCCTTTGCTGTATTTCTGCTAATTAAGAGTAAATACAATTTTCCACCAGACAAAATGCATGTAGGCTATTTAAAAGACTTAAAGCAACTGCTTATAAAAATCGTGCAGGGGTATAATTGCATTATGGTAATGGTGTAATGTAATTGCATAATAATAATAATAATAATAATAAATAAATACATAATGCATTATGTATGTAATGGTGTATAATTGCATTATATATATATATATATATATATATATATATATATATATATATATATATATATATATACACACACATAGGCTATATACGTTTATATAATGTAAATGTCTACATCTCAATAGAAAGCATTTTTATTGGACTGAAACGATCACATGCCTTGCATTCTGAGGTCTGATGACAACTGTTCACGAGCTGTGAGAAAATGATGCTGTCATAATAGCCTCCAAAACTCCAATAATCACATCCTACAATATCTCATTAATTAGCGAGCTGTTCCCACATTCACAACTTTTAATTCGAAATGCTCGTCAATGCCTTGTTGCATGTTTACATTTTTTATTTTGCACTACACGTTATTTATGATTATTAAACCGAACATGGATTCGAACACCACAGTGTTGGTGTTAATGAGCACACACTCTCCCTTTTCGGGGAGGTATACGCGTGGAGCACGTGGTTTGCCCTAAGTGGGAGTGGGATGCATCAACAGATGCATAAACATCCCGAGCCGTCTCCCCTCTCTTTAAACTTCAGGGGGAAACTCCTCCTATTCTCGGTCCAATTCATTATTATGGTCTGGCCCTTTAAGACGGAGCCGCGGGTCAGCAAGAAGTGTAGTGTTTCTCTAATTGAACTTCACAAAAGCAATCAACAAGAACTCGTTAGCGGTCGCTTGCTGTTTTGAGCCTCCTTCAGACACGGCTACACACGGTGAAGATATTCATGGAGCAGCTGAGAGAAGACTGGAGCCGCATATGAGGACTAAAGTTCGGCTGCCTGTGACTCCTGAAGCATGGTGCTTTTGGAGAGCCACTTCAGAGTGAGGAAGAACAACGATTCTGTTTAAAGAGAGGAATAGACAAGGCTTTTGTATGCATAAACAAGTTTGAGCGAACTAGGTGACTTCTATTCGAAACTGTTTCTTGGGACTGAGATGACCTCCAGCTCTAAAGACATGAAGGCAGGCTCCGTTTTGCAGTCCAGCGGCGAGGAGAGGCGGCGGGGTCCCTTGGACCAACTCCCACCTCCGGCCAACTCTAACAAGCCGCTCACCCCGTTCAGCATTGAGGATATCTTAAATAAACCGTCCGTCAAGAAGTCCGTCGGTGGTCTGTGCCCTCCGCGGGTGCTGGAGAAAGTGACCGGCTCGAGCGCGTCTCGGAACGGTATCAGCGCTCCGTCCTCGCCGTTATGCGCTCTGGAGGAGCTGGCGAGCAAAACATTCAAGGGTCTGGAAGTCAGCGTTATACAAGCTGCAGAAGGTAAAATGTTTTTTTTTTTAGTGATTTATACGTTTGCATTCATTAATTTCAAATGCGTAAAACAATGCGTATTTTACAATTGGTAACAAACGCTAATTTTATGCCATCAATAATATAAACTAGGCTATAGATATACACATATATAGGCTGACATAAATATACTTTTTAGCCAAAATGATTGTTTTTATTTTTAGCTTGTTTCCCCCCGCGCGTATTTTTGCTACATTGCATTTCTCCTGATATTTTTTTTCTCCTGAAGTAAATGTCGATAGTGTGACTGTCCGTGTTTCAAGATTAAATTGACAAAAAAATTTTCCAGAAATGTACCTTAATATGACAGAAAGCAACCTGCATTCACCAGAACGTGGAAATCATTCGTGTTCGGCTGACATTTACAGAAAATGACGCTCGTGAATCACGACGCTCGTGTTGACATTGCAGTGGGTCACACTAACGCTTAAGGTCGACTGTAATAAGTTTGAGGCCAGTTCTGTCGCGTGATAGGCCGCTTGATTAACACATCAAATAGTTCGAATTTAGTTGGCAATCAATAGTTCAGATGTTTTGGAAAGTTTCTCCCCCTCTTTTCAAGAACAGCTGTTTTGCAGCTGGAACGAACAACTGCGGCCTATCACATCACACAACAGAGTGTACACTCTTAAAAATAAAGGTTCTAATTTGAACCAAACAACTTTTTGCAGCTTAATTCCACTGAAGACATGGAAAAAATCCTCTAGTTTGCTGTGGTGCTTTAAAGATCACAGAAACCAAAACACTGCTCTAAAAATAAGACCATTGAAGGACTCCCAAATTTGTTAAAAATGGGAAATGGAAACTTTGTGGATGTGTTTACTGTAAAAGCATTGTTTGTGACTGACTTACTAATGAAAGTTGCTCATCCTGGAAATCAACTCTCCTTTCTTTCCATTTAAAGGTCGCGAACATCTCAACGCCTTCGGCCAAAGACAAGCCTCCAAAAAACGACGGAAGTCCCGCACAGCCTTCACGAACCACCAGATCTACGAGCTGGAAAAGCGCTTTTTGTACCAGAAATACCTGTCACCGGCCGACAGAGACCAGATCGCACAGCAGCTGGGTCTGACCAACGCGCAGGTCATCACCTGGTTCCAGAACCGACGTGCCAAGCTCAAGAGAGACCTGGAGGAGATGAAGGCGGACGTGGAGTCTCTCAAGAAAATCCCACCGCAGGCTTTGCAGAAACTGGTGTCCATGGAGGACATGGAAGACGCTCACGGTGGCTCGGGGCCCATTTCTCCCAGTCTCTCCCCGAGAGCCTTCCCACAGTCCCCGTCCTCGTCCAGAGGCCAAACCACAGACGAGTTCTCCGAGGAGGACGAGGAAATCGAAGTGGACGATTAAAAGCAGGCCCTTGTTTTCAGAGAAGGGCATTTTTCACAACTTTTGCACGGACTCTGCGGAAGAACTTGACATGCAAGCAAAGGTTTCTGTCTCCCTTACTTTTAATTTATTGAAAGGACCTCTACGCTCTGATGCGCAGATCGAAGGAATACGCTTTCATAAGATCTGAGAAATGCTTAGAGATAAATGGTACAGTATCAAGACTGCAACATGTGTATGTACATTTTTAAGCTTTATTTCTCAGCTCGATTTTCGAAGGAAACCTGTGCAATTGTTTACACCGTTCAACACACCTCTGTAGAGCCTCGATGCCAAAAGTGATTTTCAATTAAATTCTCAGCTGAATAGAATTATATATTTATAAATAATTTCAGAACATAAAAAAAGTCACCAGGAAGCCAATTTACTCAATCTTGATTCTACGTTGTAATTGTCGAGACTCATTTCCCAAAGTTTTACATGCAGTCAAGTGCAGACGTTATTAACAAATACAAAAAGAAATGTATGTCCAAAACAATGCAAGGGCAAGGTTGTGTATATATAACAAGTTATGATGCATCTAACTCGTTAAATTTATTGTAACATTCTATTTAATCCTCATTTATGTAAATAAAGGGTATATGTAATTTCACTGTTTCCTTGAGTCAGAATGCATACTGAGCTGAATTATAAAATAATAATAATAATAATAATAATTTTTGTGCATATCCACTGTCAATCTTTATTTCCCTCATCACAAAGAAGTCCCTTTTTTAACCAAAGTTTCTTGGTAATTAAAGTCAAAGTGGTTGAAAAAGTTTAGCACCATCTAAAAATTTAAGACAGCAAGTTTAACATTTATTTCACAGTGAGAGCCCACTTAATTTTATGCAAATTATTTTATGGCACACTCTCTGGAGTTAAACAGCTACACACATTGTAGTGTGTTATTCATTGTGTGTGTGTTAAGTGCCTGAAGCTTAATTAGGACACTTGAACAAGGTTTCCCCCCTCTCACATTGTCACGAGGACAACATAAAGCTTGCTTTCCTCCTCGCGCCATATGGTTTGTGAATCTTCTCCAACACAAACTAGTCAACATGATTGATTAGGTTAACCCGCCTTTGAGCGCGCATTAACAGTTTCAGTCGGTCGAGCCCAAATAATACCCCACATCTGTGCCCGTGTGTTAAAAACGCCCGTGAATAGCAGTTGATTTGCATGCGGTTCCTAATGAATAAATCTCAATGGGAAGTCGGTGGAAATGGGGAGGATTGTTGCATCCTGGTCTGCCGAATTTCTTTCGGCCCATTTGTGAGCAGCAGTTTTGGGGCAGCGAGAAGATGGAAGTACAATTGGCCTAATCGCTTGGAATAGTTGGGGTTGAAAAGTCAAGCAGATTTTTATGAGCGCATTGTGGAGAGGCTCGCCGCGGTTCTCAGAGCCGTCGAGGCGGCGCGTTCTCGCGCTGTCGTGTGTTCCTGCAGAACTGAAGGAACAATCCCGACGATTCGAAGGTATATATGAATATAAATGCCTTTAGTTGAAAGCTGTGTGAAAATATTCGCTCTCTCTGTAAAATGAAACCTCCTTTCAGCACAAGATTCGCCTTTAGTTAGCCGACTGCAAATATGAAGAGAACTTTTCAGTCATGTAAAAGGCGGGAAACGCAGCCTAGTTTCCACAAGTCTGTTCGTGTAAACAACGAGGCTAAAAACGCAGTTTGTGTTTTGTAAAGTGAAAATAATTACTATCACTGTTTTCTTTTAAAGTCTGAATCATGGCAAAGACAATATGAAAAATCAATACCAGAAATAAATAACGCTTTACTTATGTATGCCTGTTATTATTATTTACGACTATTGTTCTCTATTAGATTCGTTAAAAATATTGGCTGCTTAAAATGATTAGTTATTATGGAAAAAAACGGAATAAAATCAAACATTTAGCCATGAGTCTGTTTTTATAGGCTATATATTGCGAAACGAGAAAAATAGTCGAATGGAGGCCTAAACCGGTGACTATGATCATTAACTTAAATTATTTCGTTTTTTTAAAGTTACATATATGTGTAGGCCTACATAAATATTTAATATGTAAATGTTTAGTGTAAAAAAAAAATCAATTTCTTTAATTGAATATTCACTGCAAGCAGCCTAAAATAATTGTATTAAATGAATTAATACTTTACACGAGGAAACAAAAAAAATATGTATACTAATCGTAACATAATAGGCTACTGCAATTATTAAACTAGAATTTGTACAAAGTAACATTAGGCTAGTGTTCATATTTTACCCTCCGTTATTAAGTTTGCATCCTTAATTATTTTAACTGCATGAAAATCTGTATGAATAATTTTAAAATGTAGGGCTATTTGGGGTTATGAAAAAAAATACATGGAGAAAAATATGGTAACATTTACTTTAAAAAAAGATAACCTATATATTTAAAGACAAATAACATAATGACAACAAGGACTGGTGGACACGGAGGCAATATGAAATTGCTAAATAATAATAATTTGAGTCGTTTACCTATTAAAACACCCGAATTTCCATATAATATAATATAATATTATATACATTTATATTACACGCCCCCCAATAGAACATTGAAGACATGTTAATATCGCATGTCTGACTGACTGTATAGGTTTTCCTTGTCGCACGAGGCGTTTAAAGCGTTTCTTATCACAACTGTAACATCAGCATTACTTTCCCCTTGGGTTGATACAAGTATGCTGTATTTTACTGCGTTTCTACTAGACATTCTGCCTGAGGTTTTCATTGCATCTTCATGTACTCTTGAGATGAAAAATGCCTTGAGATGATCCTAATGGAGTCATGGTGAGGTGACTGAAGGGGATTGTGGCGTTAGTGGCGCTCTCTCGAAGACCAACACTGCACCCTAGTGGTCGACTTCTATAAACACTGGCGATACACACAAAACATTCTTCATTTCGACTTTAACGGGGCTAGAGCGGACATCATTTGTGCTCATATATTTTTTATAAAAAATGCACTTAAGTAAAAAGAATGACAAACACACAATACAAAATGCACTCAATATTTTTACCACATAAAATTTATTTTCAAAAATACAAAACAAAAAAATAAGTATATATGCACAGAAAGCTATTAAAATAGAATATGTGAAATACAAAATATTTACACCAATTGATATTTTCACAGAGTCCTATCTCGTCCGTTTGTCTTTTATAGCATAATGGAGAACCAGCGGTTGTGCCTAAAACGAGGGAGACGAGAGAAAAAGAGGAAAGCGTTAGAAAGGTTGGAAATGAAAAGAGCCAAGTATCATCTTGTTGACAGGCTAATGACTTTGACACTAAACAGAGATTGCGGGCAGAACGTCATCCGTCGCGCTTTAAAGCGTACGAGGCATGGAATTACTTGTGCTAAATTCTCACAACACTTTGACGCCCCACAAACCGCAGCAAGACACCGTATGAAGCAATATGGAGAATAGCACTTCTATTGCACTTTTCAGACCACAAGGCGACATCAGGCATATGGCTTTTCCTAGTACTAATAAATCTCTGCCTGTGCTGTGATTCCCCTCAGATGAAGTAAAACGGAGCACAGTAAATCGCTAGTGTGCAAGAGAAATGAAGATCCCTCCTAAAAGGAAAGCGAACGGGGCTGATGGTGTGAAAGAATGCGGTATGAAATTAGCTGGAGACGCTCGAGACTACGATACCTTTCCAAACCAGTGAGACAGCCAGAGACGCTTCATGGTCATGTGATCTGGGAGAGATTCGTTATTGAATAACATCTGGACCTGTAGCGCAACAAAGAAAACAGGGTGGAAAAGAAAAACAGGTTTAGATAAAAATCTCTCTCTCCAGTTAAAACATTGATTCTTTTTACTATGGGATTGAATGACAAATTCTCCTCACTGGGATCATACATGCCATTTATATAATTAATCGAATGTGTTTAGAAGCATCGAAGCTGCACGTCACGTTCACTAACAACCGACCAATCAGGTGCAAGATCAAAACAGAACATGGGTGTTTCCTACTTCATAGTCATCATGCATTATTTTAACACAACAAAACAATTTTTATACCACGTTACGATTGCATAGAGTTAGAAACAAGAGATGAATTAAATTAGTAGACCAGATGCGACAAAAACAAAAGAGTTTGCTTTGAAATGAGTCATTATTTCAGCTGAAAACAGAAATGAGAGCTGAAGGTGACGCAAAATGTGTCTTTCTGCTCCTGAATATAAAAGCATGAGAAGAGAAAGAGACTCAGACCTGATGTTTCTCCACGTTAAGTCGATGACATAACACTTTCCTCAGATGCCGTACTTCAGCCCTGACCGAACAACGAACGAATTTCTGCTGCGGGAACATCATTCAAAATAAATACACTTGTCATCGCGAGCAGCGTTACAGTTTTCTTGTGAGTGAATTTTCTGTGGCGGTCGTCTTACCTGTAGAGTTAATTTATTTTTGTCCTTCCCAGAAAAGGAGCTGTAAAAAAAACAAAAACGAAATTATGATAGGATGTTCAAAAGTTTGCTTGATATTTAATGTTTTTCCTCTTATGCTCACTTATTTGATCAAATATACAGTAAAACCGTAATATTGTGATATTGTTACAGTTCGTAAATAGTTGTATACCATTTTGAACATTTTAAAATGTTCCGCTCTGCTCTGTTTGGTGTTAAGATGACAAAAAAAGTTTTAAAAGTTACATTTTTAGACTGGCTGACAGAATGACTGAGACAGCCAATCAAATCAAAGAAGGCGGGGCTTACTGTTCACAGAAGATGAGTGCAAAGTAAGCAGCAGCAAATTTAATATTTGATGACAGTTTTATGATATATTCAATTTTATGAAATATTCGGCGAGCGACAGTAATACCCTGTGATGTAAACTACTCGACATTTTTATAAAATTTATTAAACATTTTTTAAATTGAAATCATGCTATCATTTGATTAATATGATAATGTAATTCATAACTGAGTGTGACGAGACAAACGTTTTGCGTTTTTGACATATTAGACACAAATAAGAGTGAATGTATTTAAAAAAATATATATTATTTGCAAATAGTTTAAATTGATTACTTAATTACTAGAATAGATCTTCAGCTTTTAATTCATTCCTTTTAATAAAAAAAATACCAGAAATCAGAAATCACTCTAATATGTTGATTTGCCACTCAAGAAACCTTTCTGATTATTATCATCAATGTTGAAAACAGTTTTTGCCGTTGCATGTTTTTGTGGATATCTGTGATATATTTTTTTCAGAATTCTTTGACGGGTTGAAAGTTCAAAAGAAAATCATCCGTTTGATTGACTTTACTTACTGACAATTTAAATCAATTTAATGCAGAATAAAAGCATTTCCTTCTTTAAAAAAAAAAATAAAATAATAATAATATCTTATGGGCCCGAATCTTTACCACTGTAAAAGAAGACATTAGCTTTACCTCTGCCTTTCCAGACATAGAGAGACCTGCTCATCGTATCTGTAAAAGTGAGCTTTGGAGTGGTCGAAGCTTGTGTAAGGTAATCCTGTGTTATCTGGAACTGAATCTACAGGAAAACACAAATCCGCTTAATAACAATCGTAATGAAAACAAATGAACAGCAGCATCGATCTACATTCAGCCACGTACCTTCTCCAGATGGCTGTATGATGCGTTCCAGACCCCGTGACTGATAGAATTCTTTAATTCGCTTGTCTTCGCCTGGGAAGATCAGATGGACGTTTAACCACGACTGACCAGGAGTCGCATGAACTGACACACAAGTTCAAATGATCCTGTTAACTGTACTTACTCTCTTGTAGACCCGGGACTAGTTTGTAGACAATGTCCTGCATGACTCTGTCCAGCTTTAGATTCAGCAGAGGCTGCGTTTCGTGAATTTTGATGTTACACATCGGACAATATTTGCTGGTCTGGAGATACTTCACAATGCAACTCTTACAGACTGCGAAGAAAATAAGTATTCAGTATAACAAAGTAGCTTGTGGATTTCTTCTGAATATAACAGGGCCGTAACCACCATAGGCATTGATGTTGACAAGTCAATGATTAGAAATGGCCAAATTGTCCAAACAATATTTGATATTATTGATGCTGCTCTGCCTTACTCCATTATTTCACCGCTCTGTCCGTCACAAAACAAAGTTAAGTTTTTAGGCAGTCAAACAGCACTCATCACTGTCAGAATGAGTGAGCTGGCCAATCAAATCAAAGAAGGCGGGACTTACTGTTCACAGAAGACAAGTGCAAATTCCAATCAGACGCTTTCGTTGTAGCGGTGAAAGAGTACGTGGCGTGGCTAAACATTTAATATTTAATGACTGTTTTATGAGTGAAGTATACCCCCCACCCCCCAATGTTCAAGATATGGTTACGGCCTTGGCATGTAAGAACTGTGAAGTAGGCTGCTTTAAAACAGTGTTCATTTGAGAGTGTGTTGTAAGGAGAGAGATAAAGTACACGACACTTACACGTATGGAGACATTCAGTGATGGTGGTTGCGTCGATAAAGTATCCTGCGCAGAGGTAGCACACAATGTGTTCATTTAGGTCCTTTATCTTTATTTTAACTTCTTCCTGTGGTAACAGAAACAGGGGGAAAATGTCATGCAGGTAGTTTAAGTTCACGGTGACATTCTGCATTTACGTAAAATCACCAGCCTTTGACATGAAGGTGGTTTTAAGGAAGTCCTTGAATGCTACAGAGCATCTCACACGTATGCATGGCGTTCCCATCTGTCAACGTGTGCAAAGCCCACTGTGTATGGTCATTTTTTTATGAATTAGATGACTAGAAAAATATTTCTATTTACACATATAGATAGTTGACACACAAGTTTTAGCATTGTGACATGCTAAAATTTAACTGAAACTGCTTAAATGAAATTTCTATTGTATTGTAAATGGAAAAACTTATTATTAGACTATAAGTCGATGTTAAATAAACTAGAAAAAAAATCGATAGATTTATGCATTTATTTATTTATTTTTTAAAAAAAGCATTTATTTATTTTTTACATCACGTGTCTCTTCTCACAGAGGAACTGCATGGACTACAGAAGTCAAAATTGTTGCGAACAACTGTTTACATGCGCGCTCCTGTGGCGCTGCAGAAGTGCACATTACTTTTCAGCGAGTCAGGTGTCATTTGTAAACAAGCCTGCGTGTACAGGCTACAAGTTTAATATCAATCCCTGTCAGGACTGCAAGCCACTGAATTAAACAAGGACTCGATGTCGAGGTACGAAAACGGCGTGTCCCCGCACATGCACCTTAGGGGTCACACGAACTCTGAAGTAAAATACATTTTCTGTCACTCATGTTCAACGCGGACACGCGCTTCCGAAAATACACGTCGCAGCAGATCATAACGACGCACTTGTGCACGCGTCCGGGCTAACGCGCTTTAATAAGCATGTGGGATATAACATTCACAGCGCAGCAGCACGCGACGTGAACCACCCCCCGTTATAACCGTTTAGGAGCGCACAAAACAACCCGTTTTACTCATGTATTGAATTTTGAAGATGAGGAAAAAAATCTACAAAGCTTGGGAAGGGTTGGACAAGAAAACCCTGGCCACGGAGAACAAAAACACAACCGCTAGACACAGTGGATTGATTCTTCGCAACACTCACGCCTGCGCAGACACGCAGCACGGTCTCTCGCTCCATCTCTCGGGTTTCGCGCCACACAGAACGCCCCTCTCACGCGCGTTTATAGTAAGCGCGGGAAGCGCGCGGCGAAAGACGGGGCCGCTAAAGCGATTTTCGCCCCTTTCACTCACCTCGTTCCTTAAAGGGTCGAGCTTGTAGACGTTCTGCAGCTGATTTCTTAGCCGCATAGCTATCGCCATCGGACCTTGTTCCGCCATCTTTGGGAATTCTGCATACTTCCGGGTAACGGGAGAGTGGGTGAGTTCGGTCTCTGAGAGGAGGGGGGACCTTCTGGTTTTTCCACACACACTCATATCCATCCCACACAATGATATTATCATTGGGTGTGTGAAAACAGTCTTTTATATATACGTTTAACTCATTAGTGACTTAATTTCTCTATGAGAGAGATAACACATGACCAGGACTGGGTAGGTTACTTTTAAAATGTATTTCACTACAGCTTACAAAATGCATGCTTTAAAAAGTAATTTGTAACGTATTTCGTTACTTTACTCAAGTTTAGTAACTTAATCTAAATACTTTAGAATACTTTGGAATACTAATAAGTGTGGAACAAACACAAAAAAAGGTAATTACAAGTTTTTATCTCACAATTCTGACTTTTTCCCTCAGAATTCCGTGATATAAAGTTGCAATTGTGAGTTATAAAGTCAGAATTATGAGATATAAACTCACAATATTGAGAAAAGTCAGAATTATGAGATATAAACTTCGCAATATTGAGAAAAGTCAAAATTATGAGATATAAACTTCGCAATATTGAGAAAAGTCAGAATTATGAGATATAAACTTCACAATATTGAGAAAAGTCAGAATTATGAGATATAAACTTCGCAATATTGAGAAAAGTCAAAATTATGAGATATAAACTCACAATATTGAGAAAAGTCAGAATTATGAGATATAAACTTCGCAATATTGAGAAAAGTCAAAATTATGAGATATAAACTTCGCAATATTGAGAAAAGTCAGAATTATGAGATATAAACTTCACAATATTGAGAAAAGTCAGAATTATGAGATATAAACTTCGCAATATTGAGAAAAGTCAAAATTATGAGATATAAACTTCGCAATATTGAGAAAAGTCAAAATTATGAGATATAAACTTCGCAATATTGAGAAAAGTCAAAATTATGAGATATAAACTCGCAATACTGAGAAAAGTCATAATTATGAGAAATAAACTCGCAATATTGATAAACGTCAGAGTTATGAGATATAAACTCACATACTAAATTCACAATTGCAAGAAAAAAAGTCAGTATTGTAAGTTTATATCTCCCAATTCTGACTATAACTTGCAATTGTGAGTTTAAATCTCGCAATTCTGAGAAAAAGAAGTCAGAATTGTGAAATGCAAACTCACAATTGTGAGGGAAAAAAACAAATTGTGAGAAAAAGTTGCAGTGACGAGTGAATTATAAAATGACTCACAAACAACTATCACAAAACATGAAAACAGTCGTGGATCATCAGGTCATGACAGGACGCTTTTTCAGACGGTCAGAGTCAGAGAATCACCAATTGCTGTTTAAATGACATTAAAACTCAAAGTAATCACTTTGATAATCTAAAACACTTTTCAGATGTAACTGTAATCTGATTACCACCCATTTAAAATGTAACTGTAATGAAATACAGTTACTCAAATTTTGTATTTTAAATACGTAACTAAGATACTTGTATTTCGTTACTCCCCGACCCTGCACATGACAGGATCATAATCAAACTAAAAAGGAATATAACATGGATGTAGCCTTTCCAAATGTTCAATATTAGAGGGGCCAAACAGAATCTGAAATGCAAACTTACCATCCTATTCTCAAAAACGTAGCCCATCCAAACGTTATATTTTATTAAATTTATTTTTCTAATGAGAATAATGGCGTTTACAATTGATGTCTAATTTCCATTTTATGTGAACAATTAATTTGAGTTTACATTTAAAGGAATTGTCCACCTTATGTACGAATGCTTGATCAACAGCACTGGATTAGCACAGGAAATAACTTTGAATTGTCCCAAACTTTGTAAAAAAAAAAAAAAAAAAGGTTAAATGCCAAATTTAATGTTTAGAGAATGAAAACAAAGCTGTGAGGGATAGATGATTACATTACATTATGTTACCTTATTGTCGCTAATCCAGCTGATAAAACATTAAAAAAACATTTTTGGTGACAAAACTCTGAAATTTTTTTTTTTTTTTTTTGCATTTAAATGTTTTTTTTTGCTCTTAGAATTTTTTAATCGACAGGATGCCACAGATGTTGTATATAGGGCTTAATTTGTACAGTTTTTAACCAAGGCACTCAAAAAGTGTAACGTTGCAACGTGACCGCTAGATGTCCCTATACTTACTTGAATGTAGTGATCAGGGATGTAATGCTTCAGAAACAAGTGAACAGCCCACACTTTTTCTGTAGTCCAAACTCTGGCTTCAGCTCTTTTTCATGACTTCTGGAATTTAGCAAATACAAAATCAACATTATTGGTTCCAATTCAAGTTTATCGCTAAATGTGCATCACGTGTGCCTTCAAAAACGTCGGTATTGCTACCACACTGATTACGGAGATACAACTACAACATTTTCTTGAGAAACTTATTTTGTAGGTAGTTGGACTGCACATTAATTTAACAATTGATAGCATTTCTTATTTCTTATTATTATTTAAAAAAAAAAAGAAGAATGGCTTAGAACAAAGTGTCTATGCGCATTGGTTTTCTTTATTTTAACTAATACTATTTCATAGGTGGTCTATTTTGTCTTACCTGTCAAAACCCATTACAATTAATCCTTTTTCACCTCTTTGGACTCGATGTGTAGGCCTACTTTACCACGTTTCATCTTGACTGTCATTGTGAACCTGAATGAAACAGTGTTTCATTGTAGAAATCCATATGAAGTCTGTTTTAACAATGACATTTGATGGGTTCACCTCACATCTGAGTGACAGCACTGACTCCATACACAAATCACCACAGAACACAACCGCAAGCTCTGACGATAGCTGAACGCATCAAAGACAAAAGAAAGAAATGCCGAACCCTTTGGCGCACAGTGGCATTTATTTCTACATCTGATCTCGGACGGTTTGTGGACAGTAAGACCTTCTCTTGTTGCCTTTTGTCTAGATGCATATCAAATCCTTGCAGCTTCTCTCCTTAGAATCTAAAAGAAAACAGCGATCCGATTGTTTCACCTGCTAGCCAAAGGCTATCAAAGTGAAGAAGATAATGTAAACTAATGTCCAATAACTGGAGTTTTTTTTTCCATTGGATAGAGTGAGATACAAGAGGGATGTTACAGAAGGTTTAATGAAAACATGTCACTAAAATCACAGGGTAATACAATAAGTTTCTTGTTGAGATTCATTCATGTGAGGGAGAACAAGAACATGTTTTACTAAAGCAATTGCAATTGCTGACCGCCTTTACCCTGAACTGAAGCCATATCTTGATAAGTGGAAACAATCCGTCTCATTGATTCATTAAAAAGCTGCTTTATTGTCCTCACTGCTAAGATGTGTAAAAACTCTCACAGGATGACTGGAGATTTGAACCCAGTGGAGCTTTATGAAAACAACTCTGCATTTAAGTTATTTCCATTTGATTAGAATTGAACAACTGGTCTTAATCCAAAGTTAGAAATGAATCGTCCAAAGGGATTCCACAACACTTGATGTTATTTCCTACTGAATTAAGGGATTTAGTATGTCTCCTGTTGGCAAAAAAAAAAAAAAAAAAAGGAGAAAACACTGTCATGCTGGTTTCAGTGCCCCTAGCCTAGACGTGTTCACCCAAAGCTCCAAAAACAACCAAACAAACATCCATAACGGAGAGGAGGCTCGCCTGCCAAGTCATGCCAAAGTGAGGCTCTCTGTTTGGGGCACACAGACTTTTGCCTCCCCCTGTCCCAGAGCAATCAGAGCATGTAGGGACGGACACCGAGCTTTTTGTTTTCGCCTGCTCCAGCAATTAGCTGCCAAGTGGCAAGCTAATGAAGATAACCCCCTCCAAGAGCCCTGATCAGCTGCCAGGGCGCTGACGACAGCTCAAAACACAAAGACTCTTACGGGAAGAAGAGGGGGTAGTTCGGGATCATTTCTTTTTATAAAACGGATAGTTAAAATTCTGATCAGTCAAGCCTTGTTTGAAACAATACACTCACCTGTGACTGCACATCATTGATGCATCTGTTACAGTATATTACTGGGAATAATTATTTTGACCAATGTTAATAAATCTAACAGTTTACTGAAATGCTGTTTTTAGAGCTTTTACTGTTTTTTACTCATGGCTGTGAGATACAGATTATTGCTTTTATTAATATTAGTCATAGTATAATTTTGAGGTATGTGAAAAATGGTATTCTTACTTGCAATTCATTGTTGACGTGTATTAAATACTGGCTGATATAATGATTCCTTAAAATTACATTATTGCTATTTTTGGACGAAGTTTTAAAAAAAAAATTGTCAAATGTAACACAAAAAATTTCTACTATTAACAGCCTCTTTAAATCGGCACTGAACTCTATCAGCCACCTGACGAGTTAATTGGCTGTCAGGTTGTTGAATAGTGAATGAGGAACTGAGTTATATTTCTGTGACCGGGTTAACTGAACTGACATAGAGTGCACAATGAAGGACAGACTTGACAACATACCTTTCACCATCCTTCGTGATGTTCTACATCTAATGTTTCGATTCTTTATGTAAATATGTTCATACTTTCTGCTGGTTACAGTATGTTCATTCAAAACAAGACGATCCATAAAGATTACATTTTAATTGTTTTAAATATAATTAGCAGTTTTTCCCACCAGAGGGCGCTAATGTGGAAGATGGTGGCCTTCTGGGCAGCTGATGGTATATCATTAGGTAGCTGCAGTTAACTTAGACAAAGTGCCCATGTCTGTATGTCTTATTCTCTGATGACTACCAATATTGGGAATAATTTGGGTGTGCCATCATACCTTGTCTGGTACAATCTGAAGCTGTTCAAGGATCAGAGAGTGAGGGGGAACAAGCTCTGAAAGGTAGGCTATTTTTACATTCAAGTCTATATTTTAAGCAGACACTGTCTTAACAATGTAATGTTTTGTTTGTTCCAGGTGTTTTTGTTGATTGGTACGCATACAAGAGGAGTGCTAGATTAAACTCTACCGGCCATGCAGTACTGCACAGAACCATTAGGTGCAGTGCTAGAGACAGAGAAAAATAATAGAGACCTAATGTATTAAGGCAGGTAAGCGCTTGACACTTTACTCACTCCCATGTCTGATGTTCATGTCTTTCTTTCTTCAGCAGAAAAGGAATTAATTTTTTTGAAACCATTCCAGGATTTTTCACTGGGGTTCAGTGGGTTGAAGGTCCAAATTGCAGTTTCAATGCAGCTTCAAATGGCTCTACACGATCCCAGCCGAAGAACAAGTGTCTAGTGAAACGATCTGTCATTTTCTAAAAAAAAAAAATAAAAAAAATTCTATACTTTTTAACCACAAATGCTCGTCTTGCACTAGCTCTGCGATGCACCATGACATAAGTATTTGATACATCAGAAAAGCAGAACTTAATATTTGGTACAGAAACCTTTGTTTGCAATTACAGAGATCATACGTTTCCTGTAGTTCTTGACCAGGTTTGCACACACTGCAGCAGGGATTTTGGCCCACTCCTCCATACAGACATTCTACAGATCCTTCAGGTTTCGGGGCTGTCGCTGGGCAATATGGACTTTCAGCTCCCTCCAAAGATTTTCTATTGGGTTCCGGTCTGGAGACTGGCTAGGCCACTCCAGGACCTTGAGATGCTTCTTACGGAGCCCTGGCTGTGTGTTTCGGGTCGTTGTCATGCTGGAAGACCCAGCCACGACCCATCTTCAATGCTCTTACTGAGGGAAGGAGTTTGTTGGCCAAGATCTCGCGATACATGGCCCCATCCCCTCAATACGGTGCAGTCGTCCCGTCCCCTTTGCAGAAAAACTTCCCCAAAGAATGATGTTTCCACCTCCGTGTTTCACGGTTGGGATGGTGTTCTTGGGGTTGTACTCATACTTCTTCTTCCTCCAAACACGGCGAGTAGAGTTTAGACCGAAAAAGCTCCATTTTTGTCTCATCAGACCACATGACCTTCTCCCATTCCTCCTCTGGTCATTGGCAAACTTCAGACGGGCCTGGACATGCGCTGGCTTGAGCAGGGGGATCTTGCGTGCGCTGCAGGATTTTAATCCATGACGGCGTAATCTGTTACTAATAGTTTTATTTGAGACTGTGGTCCCAGCTCTATTCAGGTCATTGACCAGGTCCTGCCATGTAGTTCTGGGCTGATCCCTCACCTTCCTCGTGATCATTGATGCCCCACGAGGTGAGATCTTGAATGGCGCCCCAGGGAGGGAGATTGACCGTCATCTTGAACTTCTTCCATTTTCTAATAATTGCGCCAACAGTTGTTGTCTTCTCACCAAGCTGCTTGTCTATTGTCCTGTAGCCCATCCCCGCCTGGCTTCTTAAAGATAAACTTACAGGTCTGTGAGAGCCGGAATTCTCACTGGTTGGTAGGTGATGAAATACTTATGTCATGCAATAAAATGCAAATTAATTATTTAAAAATCATACAATGTGATTTTCTGTATTTTAGTTTTACATTCTGTCACTCACAGTTGAAGAGTACCTATGATAAAAATGACAGACTTCTACATGCTTTGTGAGTGAAGCAAACCTGCAAAATCGGCAGTGTATCAAATAATTGTTCTCCCCACTATATGTGTGTGTGTGTATATATATATATATATATATATATGTATGTCTGTGTGTGTGTGTGTATACTTATTTATTTTATAATGTGTCATAAATATGGTACATTATCTGTTGCCTAGGAATACATCTTTATATGAGCAATTGAAATGAGTGACTGCAAGTTTGGTGGTCCAACATCTACTGAATAATGGACAGGATTTCATTTCACAATGTCAAAGACTCGCATATGAAGAGGATTCTTTAAATGGACTAGTGCCCCAAGTGACCCTAAAGGGCTCCATTACAGTGCATATATGTGCATTCTGTTTTCATGGTAATGTTTCAAAGCAGAGTGGATTGGGGCTGGGTACACACGATGGCCCTCTCTGATTTCACCCTCTGGAGAATGTACTCAGGTGGTCCTATCAGGTGTGAAACTGACTGCTGTAAAGACAGGGGATTTGTCAAGACAAGCTGGAACCATGCCCAGAGTGAGGGGGTTGAAGGCTTTTTAGGCTTTTTTTCTTTTAAAATGTCACAATGCTGTCATTCACTAAGAGTGGTTGATTGCAAGCAGACCAGACTCATTTTCTGATGCTTATTCTTAACTTTCCACAGGTAGACAGTGGGAGAGTTCACAGCAAGCATTAAGGATTCAGTTTGGACCCATCTCTGACTGGTTCAGACTTTGAATGATACCTTCAATAGCAGAAACCAGAATGACCTCTGGGTGCAGAGATACTGGCAAGATTATTTTTTTGTCCATTTAATTAAAACTAAACCCTGTAATTCTGAATTATTAAAAACTCTGCTTTCCAATAAATCATTCAGTTAAATCAATGACAGGTCTGAGGCCGTTGTCGGCAAAAGACTGAGCTTTTTGGTCTCAGCTGAACTGGCATGGCATTCACCCCCGAAACTCCTGTTTGTTCAGAGGAGCAGCAGCCGTGCTAGCCTGGCAAGGCTTCACATTCCTTCAGAACTGGCTCATTCTGGACTGGGCCCAAAATAAAGTAAATTTGAACAGAGAAGTACCTTTCACAGGTGTTAAGACAGATACAGAAGCCAGTTCAGATAGTAGTTCTCCTGAAAGGAATCAACTAAATGTAAACCTCTCAGAGATGCTCTGCTGGAATATTCTGAGGGGTCAGTGGGCTTGACCTGCATTGTTTTGGGTGGTACAGACTCCAAAACAACATTGTGGAAGACTCTAAAAGATGTTTGTAACAAAGTTCAATGTCCAGGGACGGAGGCAGGAACCAACAAGTGATGAACGTAACTATAATGATAATATAAACAAACAAGAAAACAAAAGTAATGTGACAGCCCCTCACGGACGACTGCCACCTAAACAAAAATAAAACGACAACATAATGTCCCAGGTTGCAGAATCTGATTTCACCAAGTGCAACATATTTGTTGATCCTGGAACAACATTCCAATCAGCGAATCAGATTTGAGGAACAAATCAAGTATAGGTTTACAACCAGGGTTAGGTGCTTTTAAATCAATGTTATTCACCTATAATTTCCCTCTGATTTTAGGGATAACTTATGGGTAGGGTTAGGTTTAGGGGTAGGGGTAGGGTTTCGGACAGGAATGCTGTTCCAGGTTCAACAAAATATGTTGACTACAGAACATCAAAATCATACAGCAAAATCAGGTGACGCTCATTAACGTTTCGCTCCATCCCCACAGCTCACGGGGGCAACTCCTCCATCTCCTCACGGATGACAGCTCTCCCTCCAGAACCCGGGTGGATTGCAGGGAGTTTATCCATCCCCCCAGCAAGTCACTCCAGCACCACTGCCTCGGGCCTGACCCCCTCAGTATAGCGAGGGCTGTCTGACAGTGTGACCCAACTTCCTCCCAGGTTTTGGCACCAATGTATTAGTGTCCATGTTAAGGAAAGAAGAAGGTGGGAACCGGCAACAAACAACGTAAACTTTAATCACAAAATAATCAAAACAAAATGAGTGTAAGCAGCATCCCCTCACAGATGACTACCACATAAACTAAAACCAAACAACAACAACAGTCCCAATCTTGGTCCTTTCTCATCTTGCACTGTTCACATCTTGTATCCCTACTCTGTGGGACTCAAGACCAGTGTGGTCAGCAGGTGATACTCATTAACATTTTGATGTGGGTTTGCATTTCTAGGTGGATACATTTATGGCTGTTTTATCAAAATGGATAGAGTTTGCTCCATACAAATATCTGTTTTTGAATAGTTATTCCATGCCCCTAGCTAGTATCCTTGGTTAGATATCAAGCAATTATTTTTTTGAGAGTTGAGATTGGACTTTGCAAATAATCAATTTTTTTCATGCAAATGATAAATGACAGTGTTGCTTGATAGGTGATGGATTCTTTTTTCCTATGTTTTGATAACAGTGCAAGGGAAATTGCATGTTTTATAGCCCTAAATCAGGTTATGGTTTACCC
The DNA here is from genome assembly GCA_038088235.1 of Zacco platypus. NCBI lineage: Eukaryota > Metazoa > Chordata > Actinopteri > Cypriniformes > Xenocyprididae > Zacco > Zacco platypus. The sequence continues at coordinate 28,432,344 of CM076079.1, read as the reverse complement.
AAAGATTGTAACTTGATACACCAGTTTCCGCTGTAATTACTGAATGGCTGGATGTTCCGCCATTGTTATCTGCCATGGCTCTTTGAGATCATTCTTTAAGATGGTAAGATGGTAAGAGGCAAAGTGCAAATCTAGCCCCACTAGGCCATGCCTAAGCAGTCAGAAGGGCTCACCTAACAGCCCACAATGACTCGAGAGACGCCAGCACCCGATAAACCTTGACCGCCCGTGAGACGCCCACAAAACATGTCGCAAGCTGGCAGAGGAAGATAGTGGCCGTCTTTGAAGATTCAGTTATGTTCATTCTGAGTTATGCTTTTGGCTCTTAAGGAAAGCTTTGATAGAGTTACAAAAAAGGCAGGCAAACCCTTATACCCGCTCTACATTAAGGAGAGGATTGTTTTGGAGACTGTATTCTTATGTCTGGTCTTCTTTCAACCAACATGCAGGCATTCTTTCATCTTTAGGTTACATCTTTTTGTTGGTAGCATGCAATGTTACTGTGCTGTTCTCGACTGTGCTAGAAAAAGTAAGAGGGAGATAGACAACGAGAATTCATTCAATTTTGTATTGCATTTCTGAGTATTTCTGTTCCAAACAGGATGCTGGCCCTCATCATTTAGATCAAAGAAGTTTCAAAGTTCTTCATATGTACTTCATAGCAGGGGAATAGGAACAATCCGAAAAGTGTTTATGTTTGGGGCAGGGAATTGTTGAGAATTTAAATTGAATTTGAAGTTAGGTCATATGTTGCGATTCGAATTAGAATTTAAGGAAACAGGATTAAAGTGAAGTAAAATTAATATTTTGTTTTTTTACTAGCCAAGGAAGACTAGAATCTTTGAATGTTTGATAAAGCCTTGTTTGGAAGTTTTAGTTTGTTTGTTGTTTGAAGGGTTAGTTCAATTAAAAATGAAAATTCTGTCATTAATTACTCGCCCTCATGTCATTCCACACCTGTAAGACTGTTGTTCATCTTCGGAACACAAATTAAGATATTTTTGATGAAATCCGAGAGGTATCTGACTCCTCAATAGACAGCAATTTAACCACCACTTTCAATGTCCAGAAAGGTAAAGACATCATTAAAACCGTTGACGTGTCTGCAGTGGTTCAACTTTAAATTTATGAAGCGACGAGAATTCTTTTTGTGCGCAAAAACAAAACCAAAACAACTTTATTCAACAATATCTTCTCTTCTGTGTCATTCTCATTTGCTGTTTACGTTCAGCGCTTCCAGGCTGTACGTCAGAATGGCGACTCATTATTGCGTAAACATCAAAGCATGCATTTTGCTGCTCAGGTGAAGTAAAAAAAAAGTAATTCTCATTGCTTCATAAAATTAAGGCTATTTTGACTATTTTAACTTTAGCACCGTTCTGGACTTTGAGAGTAGTGGTTAAATTGCGGTCTATGGACGAGTCAGATACCTCTCAGATTTCATCAAAAATATCTTCATTTGTGTTCCAAAGCTGAATGAAATTCTTACGGGTGTGGAACGACATGAGTAATTAATGACAGAATTTTTATTTTTGGATTAACTAACCCTTACATAGGTCTTACAGACAGATTTATGTGAACAGGGTGCAAAAACATAATTTCCCATTACCAGCATTGAATTTCTTTGAATTGTAATTCAGTAAATCCTCTTCCTGTCATTCAAATTCCACTTTCTGTTGGGTGTGGTCAATTCAATTAGATTCTATTCCAATTCTTGATTTGAAAGGGGCTCAGTTCTTCAATTCTGAATGTTGTGCCTGTTGTATTTACACTACAGATTGCACACTGGATCGAATGGCAAATGCAATCAGATAACAGAGGCTTCTGTTTTGTTTTAAAGCTGTTTTGCATTTATGCCTACAATTTTCTTTACACTGCAACTAAGCAAAAAGTGTTAAAATAGACCGAAATATAATTTTAATTGCCCAAAATAAGCAGGGACAAAGTTATCATTTTAAAAGTCGAAAGAACATGGGCACAGCAAGCAGAATCATTTTTAACCAGAAGATAATAGCATAGCGGTGCATGAATCCATTCTGTAATTAAGCATAACTTATGTGCTCTCTCCTCAAGTGCAGCAGAGAGAAGGTGCAGGTGAGAATACTTGAGACAGGGAGGACACAGATCAGCTTTAGGAATTATGTCTGCTCCGTGAAATTGAATTTAAAAGTGAAGACATAAATAATATAGGCATGTCCATAGATATCTTCACCTCAGTAGGATATGTGGCAGACAAAGCACTCAAAAATCACACGCTGAGGCACACACACACAAACACAGATAAGGTTGTCTCACTGCCTGAAAATTAAGAAATCATTAGAGCCATTCATCATTGTGTTGGTGGGGAAAAAACTTCACTCCTTTAAATAATTACTCCGAATCAAAGGCTAAGTGCAGAAAGATCAAAGTCAGGCATTCTTGAGTAATCCTCAAGTGTTGCAAATCTTCGGTAATCTACCTTGCCAGGTCCCCACTGTTTGACATGTCTTTACTGTAGAAAAGGGAAGGGTGCCATTAATTACTGCTTTGCTGTGCAGTTGTTTACTTTTGTTAAACCTGAGTGTTGCTTGATTTGTGGATCACCCTGTTTATGGATCACCCCCGTTTTCTTTGTGTTTGGATGGACGTTCACACGATCAGTCTGCTTCGCTTGATGTCTGTGTTTGCTTTAGCGTGTTTGTCTGCTTGTTCCAGGAGTTAGTAGTGTGTTTGCATGTGTGCGTTTCTACTCTGGGGGAGTAAGGACGAGATTAGCCGTGGACTCTGAGAGATCGGATCGTTTACTTTTGTGTGTCGAAACGTATTCTTATAAAAAGTGGATGAAATTGTGCAACGGTGTGTCCCTCCCTCACCCCAAACACCCCCCACTGAACGCCCACCATCCTCGCCACCTCGGCCCCGACTTTCAAAACCCAGCGTTGTTTAAATTCAGAGCAGGGTCAAGGAAGTTCACCTCTTTCTTCTCAGTGATGAACCGAAGAGAGGCTTGTGCACAGGTGGTTTAGGCCTTTGTCTGAAAACTGCGGTGACCAAAGAGTCACTCCTTCATGACGTGCAGCAAACTTGTGTCCTAGCGAACTTGTGAGCCAACTGAAGATTTGTGAGTGGGTGGAAGGTCTTTAATTTTCCTGCAGGTCCTGATCAGGGGGTGGATCAAAGTTACAGCGAGATTAAAGGACATTGGCTTGAGAGCGGAGCACCGAACGGCACACAAAACTCTTTCCCTGCATCGCTCTAATCCAGGCAGTAATCAGCAGAGCGCTGGACCACATGGGAAACGGGGGAGCCTCACTGAGATGGGAACAAGAGTTTAAAGGTCACATTAGAAATCCAGTAGATTTCTCAGTCATGTGATGAACGACACAGCTAGATATACACAGACGGCCGCTGAATGATCTATGAGCCCCTTGAGCTATCGACGAAGGTAACTTGGCCAGTCAGTTGAACAGGATAGAACTGATGAAGCGCTTTGAACAGTCTATCCTGGTCATTGACCCCTATTTTAATCTCAGTGTCTACCTCCCATATAGCCACATGTGCAGGATTTGGCCAGAGAAGAACGCTCATCCCCGCCTGAGGAGTCTCGGGAAAGGGGATTCTGACCGCAGCGGTGAGGTCATCTTTAGCGGAACCTCATTTTCCTTTAAATTACCCTGGCTGATGACCTCGTCTTTTCTTGCAACAATTAACTCTGATTTGCTCATCAACCGAGCAGAAAAATGACTGCAGGGCAAAAAAACAAAGACCACATAGTTAGCCAGGGCCGCTATCTCCCATCAGGGCCGGGACGCTTCTTTGGACGTCACCGTGTGCTTTGATTGCAAAGTAGATGCGCTGCTGGCTTCCTTCTATCAGACGGTGGGTGACTTTGAATCAGGCGTGAGGCAGTGGCTGCTAAACCTGACATGCATTACAAAAACACTTTATCTCACTTATCTGTCTCCTGACTTTATTTTTAATATCTATATTTTCTCAAGTGTTTACGCAACTTTGACGTGTGTTGACAGGTTCTTGTACCGAGAATAGGGCGTTGGAAATAATTCATCCAACAATTTCAGACGTCATCTGAAGATGAAAACACATTTAAAAAGAGAAAATAGGAAAAGGTTGCTGTTGTAATGAATGACTCAAAGATTTCTCACCGAGACTGTAATGCGGAGTATTGTATTTCCCACAACATAAAAAATAGGAGAGTATTTTTTTCGGTTAAGACGTGTCTCATGGTCTTCACAGATGAGTGATTAAGTGTGCTTTATGGCGTCAATGGGAGAGACAGGATTTTGATAACAGTGGGGGGACCGCTGTGTTTGACAGGACATTGATTTCCCATTTGGCTGGTGTGTTTGGTTCAATCAGTTACAGGTATGTGTGAAGAGCTCAGCCAGGTCAAGATATATCCAGCAGTTCAAACGCTTGCAGAGGAACACAAGATTACAGGGTGGATTTTATCGAGGTAAACCCATTAAGTTAAAAGATGACGAAGTAAATGGAGAGCAAAAGAAATGTGGGATCGATAACGTTCCAAGCTTTGTTAGACCTCTGACCCCTGGACGCTGTATTCAGAAAAGTGCTGAAACTTTCTTGAAATGTTTTAAAAGAGAAAGGGGAGTTCAGAACATTGGGTTTGCTTCCATTTTGCTTCTTGTCTGCTTTGGGTTACAGCATATTGTCTTTAGAGAGAAGCTGGGGAAAGACCCTCCTGGACACATCATTGTCTGAGCAGCAATTTCATTTTGAATTACACTAGTGGGGGCAGCCAAACTGTCTGGGATAAAACTGCTGTGCTTGCCAACAGATTTGGACGTTCTTCAGCTTTGATAACACCTGATCTATGTGTCAATATTTTACCTCTACTGTAAGTGTTAAGCACCGCTAAGATGTGAAATGATCTTATTGCAAGTTCCGCGAAATCATTCAGCCCACCGGGATGATACTAAACGCCTGTGATCAAAATAGCCTATGCCATTGTTTTAAAATCCCATGTTATTGATGCTATTTTCCCCACTGTTATGTATCGTCTCCATGTTGCGTAACTCTAACTGACCTTGAAGTTTCCTCTTAATTAAATAAATATAAAAAAAAAAGTGTACTGGATGTTCCATAGTTTCAGCTGATTGTAATAGGTGTAGTTAGTGCAAATAGAAAAACGAAACAGGAACAACATGATTAATTGAAAGTGTATGTGTTCTAAAGAGTGACAAAGCTCATGGTAAAGACTGTGAACAGAAAAGGAAATGTTAGTGATTATCTTGACCAGCAGAAGGCAGTGCAGAGCAGGTGCCTTCCAGCTTGTATCATTGGTTCTCTTTCCATCAAACCATAAGGTGCTCGAAGGACAGAGAGAGCCAAGAGTGAAATGAGACCATGATTAACTGGATTGTGGCACTGTTGGATGCAGAGAGGGGCTAGAATGTGATAGTATAAAAGTGATCCATGCATTACATTTCTTAAAGCAATGAAAGAAAGTAGTTAAAAGGTGACCGAATGAAGATTGTAAACTCTAAAAAGTGCTGGGTTAAAAACACTCCAAGTTGGGTTGAAAATGGACTAACCCAGCAGTTCGTTTATGCTGGGCGCAAAATAGGTTGGAAATTAATAAATCGGACAAAATTACTAGAGGCAACAATAATAATCAAAAGGTGATAATTTATTAAAGCAATTTAATGAATGTTTATTGTTTACTACATTGGACTCCTTAAACTTATTTATAAATGTTCATTAATTAAATAAAATGAAATATTAAATAAATACGGTAATTTTTAAACAACAGTTCAATAAAACTACCCAGCAGGTTGGGCAAACATTTAACCCAACTTCTGGGTTTGTCCATTTTCAACCCAACATGGGTTGTTTTTATCCCAGCGTTTTTTAGAGCGTAATTATAGTTTATTAAGTAAATACATTTTTTATTCCTTAAATGCAAGAAGTTTCTTAATAGGTTGGTTATGGTTTGAGTAAGTCTGTAGTAATTATAATTTAAAAGTGTAGAGTATGTCATCGTATGCCATTTAGGTATGTCAAAGTTGTGTGTGTGTGTGGTTTTGTGATTTATGAAGACACAAATTTGTATAATGACATGGTTATTACACTGCTATTACAGCTTAAACGTGAAATATGAGAATATTTCGATGCGTCCTCAAATTTAAAATAGCTTTAAAAACATACTAAACAATGTTTTATTAAAAATGTAAATGGAAGAATGTTGATGCAGATTGTTTTTTGTGATGGGTAGGTGTAGGGGGATAGTATACAGTTTGTACAGTATAAAAACCGTTACGCCTATGGAATGTCCTCACTTTGATAGCAAAATAAACCTGTGTGTGTGTGTGTGTGAGTACAGTGTGGCAGCGGGAGCAAGTAGTGTATTATTCACTGCTCACTAAAGGTCAGTAACTTGGAACATCACGCATTCATCGCCCATATCAAACAATGATGTTATCACTAAAAGTTGGATACTTTACAAAGTTAGAGGTTCTTTCTTTTACTCCCATGCTTAATTTTTTGTCTCTCTCTTTCTCTTTTCAATAGCATTTTTTAGGGGGGAGTGAAAGTGCGTGTGTTCTCCTACGCTAAATGACCAAAGTTGCCCATCAGGATGTTGTATGTATCGCAGTACATCAGTTCAGATAATGCGCCCTCCACATGGCTCGTGACATAGCTGAGGACTGATTTTGGAGATATGCCCATAAATCTGTTAGATTACCCCCATGCACACAGATGCAGATATTCCTTGCGTGCACATCTCTGCCAGACCTCACAAATCGACAAATATTTATGCAAAATGGACACACGCAGCAGCTCTATATTCCAAGTTTTCCTGTTTGCTCTCTTCCCACCTTTGAGTATTTTAGGTTAATGCGCATTGCTCGTATTGCTGCAATACTTACCCCCAGACGCTCACACACGAGTGAAATCCTGACCTTCTTTTGTTAGAGGTGAGTGTTTGTCTTTTTTTTTATGGGGGTGGGGGGTGGGGAGGAGGTCTCGGGAGAATGCATGGGGAATAGAAGAATTTCACATTTCGGAATTCATACTACAGGTGCAGTAGGACTCGGTTAGGGGTGGGTTTAGTTCATGTGAGCTTAAATTGAGTCTGACACACATTTTGGCATTTTTGCAGCACAGATGTGCAGCACAGCCTGCCCAGACCTGGCCTGAGCATCCCACAGAGATGGGGACATAGTCACACAGACCTCCCCAAGTTAAGAGCGTAGGGCGTATTTAACAAAAGCCTCACCTAAGTTGGTTAGAGGGTCACTAACGTAACTGAGATTCAGACCAGCAGTCTTCTGATTCTAGTTTTAAAACACATACTGACCCGCCGCTGCCACCAAATAAAGACTTTAAAAATACTTTACCCTGAATAATGGTGCTCATATTTCACATCTGTTACTATCAGCAACAGGTTTTTCTTTGTCTTGAAAAAGGTGACCTCACTCTGGTCGAAACTCTAAAACTAAAGAAAATTCTAAAACATGAAAATAACGTGGAGGCAGATGTAAATTGACCGGTGCTGTAATCCTGGCTTTCTTCTGAAGTCCCTGACATGTTTACAAAACTCAGTTCCTTCATAATGAGTTGTGAATGTTTAAAATAAAAGGGGTTAAACAGAGTGACCACGGGTTATTTGCTGAATCTGATATTAACTCGCCTTTCCGAGACGCTTTGCGGCTTTCAAATCCCATAAGACTTTGCTCTCTGGTCAGCACTTGAAAGAAGCTCGTAAATACCACAGATTAGTTTAACATGACACCACGCACACTTCTGACTTTATGATCATCTTTTTCCTCCTTCAAGGGTCTTGTTAAAATAGCTTTCCTCAGTGGTGGAGTTCAGTCTCAGTCTGTGAGGAACCACTGATAAAGGCAATAGATAAGGGATATGTAGTGTTGTTAGTGCACCTAATTGCCCTCCTTTTAGGATCTCTTTCTTTCTTTCTTTCTTTCTTTCTTCCGTTCTTGTATGATATGCAGTCATCTATCATATTGAAAAAAAGGGCAGAAATGTTTTGTCCAAAAGATAATTTGATATTTGACTGATGACCCAGAACTGACAAATGTGAAAAACACAAAACACACTTAATCTATGGGCCTCATTCATGAAACACAAGCCAAATTTTCCAAGTATTGTTTTTAGATTGTGATACAATTCTGATTAATCATCTATCAATAGCTATATTTTAGCTACAATTTATACTATTACCTATATAAATATATATATATATATATATATATATATATATATATATATATATATAATTTTTTTTTTTTTTTTTTTTTAAATACTTCATCTGCTGTAACTTTTTTGATTGTAAATAAATGATAAATTTATTTGTGTAACTCGATTGTAATTTGCATTAACATCAAAAACATAATGTGATTACGTGTGTGTAATGCATTACTTGTAAAATAAAAAAAATATCTGAACACGTAATGCACATTACTTGTAATGCATTACTTAACTCGTTACATCAAAAAAGTAATCTGATTACATAATGCAAGTTACTTGTAATGCATTACTCATAACATTGAAAAAGTAATCTGATTACATAATACATAACACTGAAAAAGTAATCTGATTACATAACGCGTTACTTGTAATACATTACTCATAACATTGAGAAAGTAATCTGATTACATAATGCAAGTTACTTGTAACGCATTACTCATAATATTGAAAAAAGTAATCTGATTACATAATACATAACACTGAAAAAGTAATCTGATTACATAATGCAAGTTACTTGTAACGCATTACTCATAATATTGAAAAAAGTAATCTGATTACATAATACATAACACGGAAAAAGTAATCTGATTACATAATGCAAGTTACTTGTAATACATTACTCATAACATTGAGAAAGTAATCTGATTACGTAATGCATGTTAAATGAAATGCTTTACAACCAACGTTGCTCATTTCAGATGAGATTGAAAACCCCTGATCGCTAGGTTTTGTCAGAGGAGAGCTATGGTAGAAATGTGTCCATCTCGAACATAATCAGAATTATCAGCTAATTAGGGTAAATCAACATTCTCCAGCAGACTGGAGGGAGCGTGAGCATTTTCTACATCATCTGGTTTCCACAGTTGTGCTTTGACAGGTTGTCCTCATGTTCTGATAACAAGACATACGAAGTTCAACTTGTATGAAGTTGCATTTGCAATATTTAGTGTTTATATTTTTTGTTTTCACATGATTTTATATAATTTTATTCATTGGTTTGTTAAATACACACAATATTGCTGTGTTATACGGTATTATGTTAAATACAGTATCTCTTCAGTTAAAACCATAAACGCATACTGTCCACTCAAGTGTGTGTGAATAAAAATCATTTTAAATCTTGTTTTTCATGCCCTGAGAGCAATAAAAGCACACAGGAAAAATATCCTGACTGAGGTTATCATAATTCATGCACAAAAGGGTTAAGGTGACGCAGTTACACTATACTACATGTATGTACTATAGTACTAACAGTAAATTATGCATATTTACAAAGTAATTGCAAAGTAACTAAACTTAAACCAAACCATTACCTTAATATTAACAGTACATGTAGTTAATTAATATTACTTATATTACTCAAAATAAATTAATAGTACTTCTTTGAGTAATTACAAAATAACAACATCACCTTAAAATAAAGTGTAACTGAAATTCGTTCTGCTCTTGTTTCATGAAATGGGCCCAGTTTGTCGCTATCAGTCGGTCTGTTTCTCTCTTGGCTTTGCCATATAGGCTTGCCAGAATGGTTAAAATCGTTGAAACCGGGCAAAATGTTTTCATGTCACTTCTTGGATCCTTTCTTATATTATGACAGAGTCTTACAAGTTTATTTTGATGGTCATCAAAGTTATTAGTAACGTTATTAATTATTATTAACTAATCTATCATCTCCTATCTACGCTGTTGTTCAATACCAGGGCATTTATGTAAGTCTGCTGCATTCACAAGATGGGGAATTGCATCATGCATATTGCATCGAGCAGGAAATTATTAGGGCATATTTGTGCCGTTACTTGATTTGCATAAATCAGAGTGCTAAAACAAAGCAGACAGTGAGTACAAATAAACAACTCTATCAGTGGGCACAATTCATTAGTGAATTCCTCAAGGATGTTTATTTAGAAAAGAATGTTCATTGCAAGGTGTCATAGAATCCTCATTCCACAGCAGCCTTTGTGATGACAACCATCACAACACTTAGATGAGTGAACTAACCTGTACCAGGTGGTTTGTTCCTGAAATATTTCAAAATGTTATGAAAACTTTTTGTAGACTCATTGGTTAGGAAGAACTCATTTTTTGGACACGGACGTGTTTTACTCCCACAGAGTTCTTATACACTACCCATTAAACTAAAAGACACGTAACAACTCGAAATACCGCAAAGAATCAGTTATTCATTAGACGGCAAAGTACCGCTTTAAACATGTGTTGATTCCAGCCACATGCCGTAAACATGTCTGTGCAGTTTTGTGTGAGCAGTGCAGATGTTTCTGCCGTTGATAATGCCATTATCTCTGGGACTATAATTACCAACAACGAGTCTCGTATGGTCATATGAGCCTCTGCATTTTTTCAGCATATTTCTTGCCATGCTACCTTTTCTGTTCTTTCTTTTTTTACAGGAGCAAACAGCTGCTTTATCCCAGAGGCAGTGCCCTCCTCCCAGACTAACATTAAACATAGTCTTTACCTTCCTGAAACCAGAGAGCATCTGTGCCTCTTCCTGCCGGAGAAGTCTGGTTACAGCTGTCTGCTGAGAGGTGGGGCGTCGTCAGGGAAACCGCTTCATTAGGGGTGTAATTAACATCCACGCTAGACAATGGATGCCATGGTGATAGACTCACTTTCAGTGTTCTAAAGGATGACGTTATGCAGGTAATGGAATGAGTTTGCATTATGCTTTTACACATCAGGCCAGTGATGTGTACCAAATTAGACAGTCAGAGAAGATGGTATTTTTCATTTCAGGCACTGAGGAATGGAAGTGCAGTATTTTTTTTTTCTGTGTTGTGCCAGGATGTTGATTTTTCAGTCAACAAACCACTGAAAAGGTATCTTTCCAGTGGATAAAATGATCTGTAAAATATGAGCTATGAAACTTTAACATACTGTACTTCTGTCCCACACATCATTCTAAAAAAATGCTGGGTTAAAACCAACACCAACCCAAATTTGGGTTGAAAAATGGCAAACCCAGTGGTTGGGTTAAATGCTTGGCAGTTTTATTTAACTCAACTATTGATTAAATCAAGTAAAATACTGTATGGCTGGCTTAAAATGAACCCGAATGATCATCAGACAGTAATTTTTAAATAATTGGGTTAAAACAACCCAATTGCTGGGTTTGTCCATTTTCAACCCAACATTTTTTAGAGTGGTCCTTGTTTCCATTTGCAAATTAAATGGATAGTTCACGTAAAAATAAAAATGCTGTAATCATTTACTCATGTCATGTGATTTTTCTTTCTTTCTGCTGAACACAAAGGAAGAATCTTTCCATCCAAAACAAATTAGACCCCACTGACTTTTATTGTATGGACAAAATTTAAAAGGTCTCTGCAGAAGAAAGAAAGTAATATAGTATTGGACTGAAATCAAGGTGAGTAAATGATGATGAAATTGACTTTTTGTATTGTGTAATGCTTTTCAACAAATAGTCATATTTGTCAAATTGAAGAACCTATTGAGGCTAATTAGTGTAAGTAATGCTTTCAGGCATTTCAGTTCTGTTTGGGTTTTCACCAACCCGATCTCACGGCAATTTGCGTGTATTTTACTAGGTGGCTAATTTGTACGAATTTGTACAATTTTTCAAAAAGGGTCACCAGGAAGAACCACCCCAACCACGATCACTGACAAAAATGTATGATGAGATGATGCAAATATGCTTGAATTAGCCACCTTGTAAAATACATAGAAATTGCTGTGAGGACTCATGTTGGCAAATTTCAGTTTCTTAGTGATTACTTCAGAAATTCACTAGCAATTTCTGAGTGAAAATTGGTTTAAACTAAACTCAACTTCTTTTTTTGTGTATTTACCTCATCAACTGTTCACTTTGTGGAATGCCAATGTTGAAACGTTGTTCTAGAGTGCATGTTTCTTCTATTTGTGCTTTCTTTTTGCTTGCTTGTTTTACACTAACCCAGTCTGCATTCACTCCAGTTTCCATTGCTTTCAGACACCGCAAGGCTGGCGCAGGTTCAAAGACACACAAAGAATCAGGTACATTAGTCTTTGACAGGTTTGAATGGCCTAAATAAACAGTGAAGAGTTGCGAGCGTGTCCTCTGTGCTCTGATATGTCTCATTCGTTTTGGTCTGGGAGACGGTTTGATTCGGCTTCAGATTGCCACAAACCCATTTGTCAGGCATTCGACACATGCCGAAAGGAGGCAAACTGGCAGACGTGAGCTCGGAGATGCCTGCTGGAAATATAGACGAATGAAGAATAGACCCAGGGCAGATATGTGTGTGAGGCTCTAGAGTGAGCGCTAATAGAATGCGAAGGGAGAGCCAGATATTTGCAGTGATACGAGGTGAGCGAGAGCAGCTGTGTTCGCTATGTGTACATACATGGAATGCAACACTGCGTCCCAAAGCATACGTTCGTTTTAAAACAAATCACCTATAGAAACAGATGAGTTGTGCAAACACACACCCACCTGCCCACTTACACGCACACATTGTAACACACATATGAAACGGGTAGGCTGCACTCCTGGGTGGGCCGTGTATTGTAAGAGACAGGTCCCAGTGCATGAAAAGTGAAACTCTGTCAAGGAGCGGCAGTGTGTGTGTGCGCGTGTGTGTGTGTGTGTGTGTGGTGATCGCTTAGCCCGGCCAGTCTTAAGGATATATGGTGAAACAGATTTCTCCAGGGGAGAGGTGTGTGTGTGTGTGTGTAGCCGAAACACATGGTGAAATGGAGGCCCAGCAGCGAGTGGATCAGAATGAGGGTGGACTCTCTACGCCTCTCGCCCAGCCAAAGATACAGCACACGTTCCACTCAATCCCGTCATGACCTCAGCCAGCGCTGGGAGACAAACACCCGTGCTCCGCGCTATTCCTGACGGAAAACTCACCACTCCGGGCATGCAACGAATGACTCAGCACTCCGCCTCGTACGTGATGGTCAACCTGGAGCGATCCGGTCGTAATGACATCACTGCGAAGGTCAGTTCCCACCCCGCCATGGGCCGCGGCGTTAATCAGAGTCAGATTGAGCAGGGAGGGGAGAGGACAAACACTCTACGATTTCAGCTGTGCATGCTATGACAGAACCATTTCCATGGAGAAATATCCCCAAACTCGAGCCCAGGTCAACAATTCCCAGACAATTAATGGGTACTAGTGCAATTAATATTCTGGGAATTTTTGAACCGTAGTTATTAGTTTCATTGTGAACAGATTGACTTCAGTATACAGCCTGGAATAACACGGTTAAATGCAAAAGCGTACCATACAGTATAGCGTGCAAATTGTGACCGTTTTTTTGTTTTCGCAAGAAGTCTCTTCTGCTCACCAAAGCTGCATTTATTTGATCAAAAATAAAGTAAAAACAGTAATATTGTTAAATACTTTTACAATTTAAAATAGCTATATATATATATATATATATTTTTTTTTTTATTTATTTATTTATTTATTTTTTTAATTATTATTTATTTATTTATTTTTTGATTAATAGAAACTTCCAAAAGAACAGCATTTATTTCATATCCTAGCTACATGAAAGGATTAATTTCCCTTAAAAAAAAAAAAAAAAAATCGTCCAAACATTTGGAAGACAATTCCAAACAATGTTCCAAACATTTAAAATCGGCTGATAGCACACGTACTTCGCGGAGGCATCTATTTGATGTGCATATTTACGTTTGGAAGGCCTATTTTTTTCACAGTGTTTGCTCATCTGCAATACGTCTACAGGATGTTTCCTGTTAGATGTCATATAGACATTTAGAAACTGTCTTTAAGATGTTTATGATTTAGAATGTATGTAAAACTGAAATCTTGAAGACATCTATCAGATGTTTGTAAACAGCAGATGGTTTCCAGATGAAGTGATCTTTAACAGACATCTTGCAGACGTAAGTGTGCTATCTGATTTTTCAAATATTACCTTTTATGCAGAGTGTAATATAGCTGTCTATGAATGTAAACGGTCTGCAAAGTTGTACAGTCGAAAGTGCACCATAAATAAAGTTATTGTCTCCCAAAAGACAGAATCGCCTCTGAACCGCTTAAACGAGTCATCAGGAGTGTTACTTCCGTGACCTGTATATGTAACGCTGTAACACATTTGCATAATGCCTTCCTATGGTCTTCGTTGGCTGCCCACAAACAACGCCTGTTGATCCGCCCTCAAACACTGTAGTTGGTTCGTCTGGTTTACATCATGTCGAGAAGATGCTGTGTCCTGCTCAGTGACAGCAAATTCCTGACTATTTTCACTTCCAAAGGATGAGTACCACAACAATACCACAGCAGTACAATCCCAACCTTTTGTTGTGTTCCTGTTATTTTGCTGACGACTGCTTCATAAATCTCTTCGAGTTCAATACTGGATTCGCAAAATGCTTGTCCGTGAAAGATATTGTTCTATACAATATTACATATAACGTTATAGGTGTCTGCTGACATTGAAAAAACATTCCACTCAATCTTCTATTTAATAGGTGTCAAAAGCCCAACTAATGAAGTCACTTATTATACTACCTGTAGTACTTCACGGCAGCAGAGGCTTTCAGCTTTCTGATACAGTTCCCACACGTGCACCTCAATAAATTATAAATACAATGACACCATCATCACATCTTATAATGTACCACAAACAAAAATTGACACTTACCACTGAGAAACGTCCTGCTCAAGTCTTGCTTGCGATGGAGTTTCTGGTTGATTGACTGCTTCTTCAAATGTTTCATCGTCGAACTCAAGCTTGAATTGATAAGGTAAAACCGATACCTTTTCTATCCTTACAGTGTCTACAATCTCTGAGGATTGATATATTCAGTTATGCTAATGGGCGTTTCTATTCCGACACAGTAAACCAATCACAACAAACTAAGGCGGGTTCAGAGAGACTGAATCTTTGAATTGATTCGAATGAATTCTTTGAGAAATGAGGTGATATGAAAAGCATATTTACGAGAAAACAAAAGTGTTTGTCATCTTGGATGCATGTAAACCTGTTGTAGATCTCCAGAACCAAATTAAGAACCTTTTAAAATAGCATAATAGGGGCTCTTTAAACTGTAAACCCAAATCAGTTGCCTCAAAATTTTGATGTTAAGAAATTCAAAGTTTAAGTAAGCAGAACTGGCAGATTTTTACTTTGTACTCATACATTTTAATTGTTCTTATCGTCAAATGTTTAAGTACACTAATTACTACATTTATCTTAAAATGTTCATGTAAACTCAAAGTGAATATTTTTATTAGTGTAAACTTAGCGAGCTTTTACAAGCTAATTTAGAAAGTGCTAAGGTATTGCACTTGTTGAATGAGTAAAGCAGTTTAAAACATTCAACATACTTGCTCTAATACTAAGCGGTATGCACCACTTGTCACCATGATGGTAACTCTTCAAAGACCCTCATTATCAGACAGTCTTCTAAATTAGCATAACAAAACATTAATCACTACTAAATCTCCCACTTAACATTAATCTTGCACAAAAACTTTAATTTTAGCATTTACTCTCTCTTTCGAGTGCCATGGTTAAAGTATGCTCGGGAGTAGAAGTCCCAGCACAGTTTCAGTTCAAATTTAGTTTTTGTCTAAATTAAAAGAAATAAGTTCATAAAACTCAAAACAATGAAACAGTTCAGTTCACTTAAAATATATCAGTTCTGTGAACTTAAAAGAAAAAGAAAATTAATTATTTTGAGCGTTAGGGTTTACCAGTTGCACCACTTATTCTAGAGTTCTGCTATTTAAATGCATAAGAATATGTCATATTCTCAAATCAATCCCAGTCCATTTAAATCACACTTCACCGTGAGCTTTTCATTGTCGTCAAGCTCAAACGCACTTCCTTTCTATGTAATTACACGCATGTTAAGAAAAGAAGTCATCATGCAATTAGTTTCTTAGTGAATTTTCCCGTATAGAGAATTATCATTTGGTGGTTTTAGAGGAACAAAGAACACTTTTGTAACTGCTTTAATGTAGGCCAGTGGTGTGAGGACCACAGAAGCAGTCGAGATCACTCGAGTAACACCAAACCCATCGTGATCATTAAAGTTTCTCCCAACGGAGTCGCTCTCAAACTGATTCATCGCAGTTACTCGCCATTAGGAATAAACTCAGCACTCATAACTAATAACAAATGCCAAAACATCTCACCTCGTTGACAGTAATGGTCTATGTGAGATTTAGGTTAGCCGCAAAATGAATCGCTGGATTCTAGCTGATGAATCACTGTTCTGGAAGTTTGATGGGGGCTTTTAAGAGACACTGAAGATACGTACGGGTGTCCGTACAAACAAAGCTCAGTTACAACCAAATTCCATTCCTGTCGTGGGATGGCAACACAAGCTTGGCTACAGTAAAATGTGATTGGTTCCCAGTTCACAGCTTCAGATTCGATTACTTTTAATTCTATTGTAAGAGATTCTCTTTCTCTTTTGAATAGCATTCAACTGCGTTTCAGTTAATACATGAAGGAACGGGGCTTATTTAGTAGCTGAGTAAACAGTATACATCATCCATAATGGTCCCAGGCTGTGGTGCGTCCCCACAGGTGACGACAGTGCGGTCAACACTTAACCTTCCTTCTCTAATGTTGCCCATTGGCCCGTGAAGTTTCATCAAGTTTATGAGAGGGAAAGGCCTTAAAAGCTTATTTATGAATAGTGAGTGTTTACCCTGTTCTTCTAAATGGATCTCTGAGGGCAACAGGAGAGCGAGGGAAAGAGAGAGAGAGAGAAGCTGGGTTAGATCGATAGACAATAGTCAGAGAGTAATAAGAAATGATGGCAGGAACACGCTGGACCCAACACCTCTGGAATTGAATTTATGGCTAATTTTAGTGAATCCCCCACCTTTAGCCCTCTGGTGCTGTTCGTTTGTTTAATATTTTGTATTTTTGGGGATTTTATGGTGCTAAATTATATTTATGCAGTATTTATAATCCATTTATTAATTTTTTGAGCATGGACCTGAAAATGAACTTAAATTGTCATAAATGTTGACTTAAGTTTGGTCTCTTTTTGAAGACGACACTTGCCAGATTATTGCTGAAGTGGAAAAAAAGTTTTCAAAAGTGAACTTGCAAAAAAAAAATTTCCTAAACATATTTTACTCTATAACTGTGAGAAATTCAAAGCCATGAATCTAAACAAGCCGTGCTGCAAATTTGAGGTTGATATCTTAAAAAAATTAGCTTTCAGTAAGAATTTGTTTGTGCACAGTATACCAAACATTTCCAATAGATGAAATTCGTCTCCTATTCATTTTCAATGTGGCAAATAAGTGTGACTATTTTTTTTTCTGGACTATTTAATCTTTCTGAATAATTTCTTTTTTTTTTTTTTGTTCATACAAGTGCCAAAACCTTTACCAAGTTTTGTAAAAAAATAAATAAATAAAATATGTGATTATTAAAAACATTAACTCAGTTAAAGAGAGGGTATGATTAATCAAATTTATATTTAATCTCGTGTAAATTCTGCAATAACTGATTTTCAAAGCAAATATTGAAATTAAATTAATTGCAATTGATATCAATGATCAATGCCTGTGTGTTTCTATGTTCAAATAAATTATATTATAGATTAAATTTTTTAATTTATTATTTTAGTGTATTTTTATATTTTGATTTTCACAGTACTAAATAAAATAGCAATTATGTTAATTCTATATTTTGCACTGTCCTCATTAAAATATATAAGAAAACATTTTTTTACGTACATTATGTGTAGCTAAATAGTGTTATGGCATGTGTACAAGCTGTACAATGTTGGTCTTAAGAATGACAGAAAAGAGTAATATCCCCAATATAATATAATATAATATCCCCAAACTCAAACTCAGGTCAACAATTCCACAACCACTAGTGTAATTAACATTACGGGAATTTTAGAAGTGGGAATTTTTTGAAAATGATCATATGCAAATTATTGGTACCCTCCCCCTCACGTAACAGATTCTTTGATGAGACGGATGTAGTTTTGTCCCATCATACTTTGGATGTCCCTTCACCTTTCCAACCTGCCGGATCCATGACTAGTGGATCCTGTGACTGGATTTCACACAGAATGAAGAATGACACAGAATAAAAAGATGAAGAAAGAGTGAGTTTTCAACTTGTGAAGGTGTTTAGAAAGAGTGAAGATGGCTCTCAGTCGGTAGTGCATCTCCCTCTCCTCCCTCTGCTTTTAAACATGAATTAATGTAAATTCCAGGCGTTTTCTCGCTCCGGCTCTGACGCTCCGTCTCACCGGCGCACTGGAATCTCGTAGGGGTGTGTGAATCTTGCAGTAATGGCATTCCTGCCCCGCTACATTACAGCTATTTCCCAGCCATCAATCAGAAGCCTGTAGTGAAGCGTTGTGAGCTGAGAACAGGGCCGGGCCAGTGGACAGGGAGGGCCGGACAGCAGATAGCTACTGATATTAGCACCAGGCCTGCGGTAGCAGTATGACAACTCCTTAGCCTTTTCAACTTGAGCAATCGAAAAGCCCTGAAGTGTCAAGATTAGAGAGCTGGAGACTGTACTGCTGAGAGTATCAGTTTCACAGTGAGCACAGCGGACGGATGGGATCCTGCGAGGACATGAGTGTCGGTTTAACGTGAATTTTCACAATGCACTTGATTAAACGGTACCCGGTTTCTTTCCTTGCTAGACATTTAATCGGTCTTTATCTCTGCTGTGTTACACTGTGAAGTCCCTCCCGCACTGAGATCTGTTCAAAATCACTGTATTTTAATGAAATGAATCATTCACAACCCATTTTATTTCCGTAATGTGATGTTTCTAAGAAGAGCAGGATATATAAGAGCAGGCCTGAAACTCGATTTTTAACTTTTGGGAATTTGAGATGGATTTTCTATATGGTTGTTTGTTTTTTTTGCTTCATAGTTTCAAGTTGCTTCAAGTTATTATATTTTTATGAAAGACTTTTGGTGGTGGAATATTGATCAATTGTAAACAGCAATGTTTATCAAGAAATTTTGATTTGATATTATAAATTTAAAATATCAACTGTGTTCTTAATGGTTTATTTATAATATTTTTTTTTATTAATTAATTTAATTTATTTATTTATATCATCTGTGAGAACAAAAAAAAAATATTAAATAAAAATGACACATTAACCAGCATATTTGACCATTCCGAAGAAAATTTACAGTATTTTTATTTTTTTTGGCACTTTGTTATTCTGTCAATTATGGCAGAAAAAAATAGTAACACTTTTATGCATTAGCTAACAATGAGAAATACATTTGTCACAGTATTTATTAATATTTGTTAATGTTAGCTACTAAAAATACAGTCCTTCATGTTAGTTCCCGGTGCATTAACTAATGTTAGCAAATACAACTTTCGATTTTAATAATCTATTAGTAAATGTTGAAATTAACATGAACTAAGATGAATAGAATTGGTGTTAATTCTTAGTTTGTGTTAACTAATGAAAGTGTTACTGAAGAAATGTACTTTTGGAGCTTGTTGCATAACAGAATATTTCAAAGATAAGAGACTTTTGCAAGTTTTAAAATGACGGATTTATGTTTTGTTATGTAACTGTCTCCAAGAGTATATTAATAGCATGCAAATATTGTGAATATGTTTTCTGTGTAAAACTCCCTGGAGTAGTGACAGAACGATCACATCACTGGACACTCAGTTAGTCATGAAGAACCCCTCCTAACTCCTATCTGTGTGTAAGATATGACATCATCGCACTATGATGTCTGCATTATCTGATTGTGACATCATAATTCTATCAGCTGGTGCACTCCCACCGATGAGACGTTTGCAGGAGCGTTTGGTTTGAGGTGTATCAGAGGAGTTCTTCTACTGACAGTGACATTGTACACTCTCGCAGATGCAACACACTCACACACACACACAGATTGTGGGAGTTGTAAACTGGTGTAAAGGGTGTAGAGCAAAACAAAAGGGTGTGTTCGTCATGTATATCTGTTCCCCAGAATTCACTGTAAACCAGTCTTTGTTCTGAGGGAAAATCTGAGATTCTGAACTATAGCTGCTTTTCACACCACGAAAAAGTTGCTGTCTTACCAGGCTTGTTAACTAGCAAATACATCTTTTACTTTTAACTTTGTTTTTTTGTTTTTTTACCAGCTGTAAAGGGTTCTTTATTTCCATATGGTTCCATGAAGAACATTTAAAATCAATAGAACCTTTTCAATCCACAAAACGTTCTTAATAGTGGAAAAGGGATTTTTGAAAAAATGTTCTTCACACTAAGAAAAAATACTAAGTTGGACATTTAAAAATATACAAAATAACACACAGTGAAAATAAAGTGGCATTTTGGGGATACAGAAACAACAGTTGCCATGATAAATGTACAATTCTAACATGAACTGCTAATGAAACATGAAAACCACTCGTGATGAATTGGATGAACGTCATCCTTCCCAACTAACACACAAAGTACTGGTTACATGTTTTATTGATACTTTTATTTCACAAGTTACATGAAGTTGATTGCTTGTAGTTCCCATTCAGTCAGTCGCGGTCGACGTTACGTCGAACTGACGTCATGGGGTCTCGCTTGGGAGCCCAATCACCTCCACATAGTAAAAAACAAGTCAATGAGAATTGGCCAGTGAGATTTACATGCCGGGCTCCTCCCCCGGCATCCGGGTATAAATAGAGCCGGCATACTCACTTCATTCATACTTTTGCTTCGGAGCCGATCGGTTCAACTGATCTCCCTCTCATCTCTA
Source organism: Zacco platypus (assembly GCA_038088235.1). Classification (NCBI taxonomy): domain Eukaryota; kingdom Metazoa; phylum Chordata; class Actinopteri; order Cypriniformes; family Xenocyprididae; genus Zacco; species Zacco platypus. The sequence continues at coordinate 28,411,402 of CM076079.1, read as the reverse complement.
CAGCAGCAGAGAAACTCAGAGCGAAAACAGCAATTTCAATTGCTATAGGGACAAGCTCCCGCAAACAGCAATTTTAATTGCTTCAATTTCCTCCTGCTCTCTGTTCTCTCATTGGGGCGACAACACAGCAGCGGTGGTGTGCGTTTGCGCTGGTGTGGAACGAGATCGACGCGGAATTTCCATCCCTCGGTGTTCCAGCGGCAGAGCACTTCTAAAAGAGCAACACGGGAGAAAAACGTCTTTTTCAAGGTGTCTTTTCGCCCGTGTGTTTCTGGATGCGGTCGTTTCCTGACTTCATCTGACGGCCACGTGTGCCATGTGTCTGGGTAAACAGCACGCTGAATCAGCGCTCGTGGTTGGTTCATGCTCTCACTGCGAGAGCATGATCATGTTGGCATTGCGGTCGCGACTCTCCTTCTTTAATGCGGAAGGAGAAGTCCCCTCTGCTGCTACCCAGCCCCCCGTGACTTTCCAAGGGAGAGCTGCGGCGATGGTTAGCACTTTGGGAGATCTAAGGGTTACAGTGGGAGCCTCTTTGTCGGGTCAGCCCCCACGAACCTCCCACTCCTCAACAATGCCATGTGCCGTCGAGTTGCCGGGTGCTGGTGCGGGTCCTTCTCGTGAGGTACCCCTTATCTCATTCGGCACTCCAGATTAAGGATCGGATGTCGATCGCTGCATCGGAGAGTGGGCTGTTGTCTTCTGCAGATGAAGACGAAGCCGAACTTCCGCCCTCCGGGGTGGTTGCACAGGCTGAGTCTGATGCGGAGCTCACAGCTATGCTGGCTCGGGCCGCCGTGGGCATCGGGCTCGAGTGGAACCCTCCACCGTATCCCGAGCGCTCGCGGCTTGACGATTGGTTTCTAGGCGCGGGGCGTGGTTCACAGCCACGTCCCGCCCCAGTGCCATTTTTTCCCGAGCTGCATGAGGAGGTTCAGAAGACGTGGAAGGCACCCCACACTGCCAGAAGCCGATCTTCTACCTCCTCTACTCTCACTACCCTCGATGGTGGGGCCGCCAAGGGGTACGTGGACATTCCGCAGGTGGAACGGGTGATTGCGGTACACTTGTGTCCGTGAAGTTGATACTCCGCACTACTCCGCCGCTGGACAGGCGGCCTCCGCCCTGCATGCCATGGCCATCTTGCAGGTCCATCAGGCGAAAGCTCTGAAAGAGCTGCACAAGGGTAGTTCTGACCCAGGGGTTTTGCAAGAACTGCGTGCTGCGACCGACCTTGCCGTCTGGGCGACAAAAGTCACAGCATGTGCCCAGACGATGTCCACCCTGGTGGTCTAGGAACGCCATCTCTGGCTGAAATGAAGGACGCCGACAAAGTTCGCTTTCTCGATGCCCCCATTTCCCAGGCCGGCCTCTTCGGCGACACTGTCGAGGACTTCGCTCATCACCACTTCCTCACTCTCAACCACTTCCTCTTTCGCCACAAGCAGGTTTTTGGGCGTGTCAGGGACGCACCGTCTCCCCACACCCCCCTGCCCTGTCCCTCAGGGGACAAGCGGAGCCATGTGAGTTCACATCACTCACTGCCTCTACCGCGGGACTCCCTGCTTCCCGGGTTGGGCCTCAGTGCTCCATGCTGCCCCCCCACGGGCACTTCTGGTGTTCGGATGGTGCCACTCGTACGGTCTCTGGGAGCCTGGCTAGGCCTTCCCAGCCTGTTCCAGCCTCTCCCAGCCTCATTCGAACAGTCAGACTCGGCTACACAATTCAGTTTGCCAGGCGTCCCCCCAGGTTCAGAGGCATCCTATCCACCTCAGTGGTGGGCAGAGATGCCTCTGTCTTGCAAGAGGAGATTGCGGTCCTGTTGGCGAAGGACGCAATAGAGCCGGTCCCACTAGCCGAGATGAAGTCAGGGTTTTACAGCCTGCACTTCATAGTACCCAAGAAAGGCGGAGGGTTTCGACCAATCTTGGACTTGCGTGTCTTGAATCAGGCCCTGCACAGGCTCCCGCTCAAGATGCTCACCGTGAAACGCATGCTTACATGCGTTCGCGCACGAGATTGGTTTGCAGCTATCGACCTGAAGGACGCGTACTTCCATGTCTCGATCCTCCCTCGACACAGACCGTTTCTACGCTTTGCGTTCGAGGGTCGGGCATACCAGTACAAGGTACTACCCTTCGGGCTGTCCCTGTCCCCCGTGTCTTTACCAAAGTCACGGAGGGGGCCCTTGCCCCACTCAGGGAAGTGGGCGTTCGCATTCTCAACTACCTCGACGACTGGCTCATTCTGGCCCAGTCCCGAGAACAGTTGTGCGAACACAGGGACCTGGTGCTCACGCACCTCAGCCGGTTGGGGCTTCGGGTCAACTGAGAAAAGAGCAAACTCTGTCCAGTACAGAGTATCTCTTTTCTCGGTGTGGAGCTGGACTCGGTCAACATGATGGCACGTCTCACCAACGAGCGTGCACAGTCGGTGCTGAGCTGCCTGAATTTGTTCTCGTAGAAAACAGTGGTCCCACTGAAACATTTTCAGAGGCTCCTGGGGCATATGGCATCCGCAGCCGCGGTCACGCCGCTCTGATTATTCCATATGAGACCATTTCAGCACTGGCTACACAGCCGAGTCCTGAGGTGGGCATGGCACCATGGCATGCTCCGTGTGGTCATCACACCGAGCTGTCGCCAAACATTCAGCCCGTGGTCAGACCTTGCTTTTCTACGGGCCGGGGTGCCCCTAGGACAAGTGTCCAGGCATGTTGTTGTCACAACAGATGCCTCCACCACCGGCTGGGGTGCTGTATGCAATGGGCATGCTGCATCGGGCTCCTGGACAGGACCCCAGCAGCGGTCGCATATCAATTGCCTCGAGTTGCTAGCAGTACTGCTGGCCCTGCGCCGGTTTCGACCGCTGCTGCACGGCAAGCATGCACTGGTCCGTACGGACAACACATCGGAAGTAGCGTACATCAACCATCAGGGTGGTCTACGCTCGCACCGCATGTCGCAACTCGCCCGCCACTTTCTCCTCTGGAGTCAGCCATTTATGCCATTTATATCCCGGGCGAGCTCAATCTTGCGGCCGACGCGCTCTCACGACAGCTCACGCTCCCGGGGGAATGAAGACTCCACCCCCAGGTGGTCCAGCTGATCTGGAGCAGATTCTGGGATGCACAGTTAGACCTGTTTGCCTCTCAGGAGTCTGCTCACTGCCAGTTGTTTTATTCCCTGACCGTGGGGACCCTCGGCACGGATGCACTGGCACACAGCTGGCCCCGGGGCCTACGCAAATATGCGTTTCCCCTAGTGAGCCTTCTTACACAGTTACTGTGCAAGGTCAGGGAGGACGAGGAGCAGGTCTTGCTAGTTACACCGTATTGGCCCAACCGGACCTGGTTCCCGGAACTCATGCTCCTTGCGACAATCCCTCCCTGGCGAATTCCCCTGAGGAAGGACCTGCTTTCTCAAGGACGGGGCACCATATGGCACCCACGTCCCGACCTCTGGAACCTCCACGTGTGGTTCCTGGATGGGACGCGGAGGACTTAAGTGTCCTACCGCTCGCGGTAGTTGACACGATCACTTCGGCTAGAGCTCCCTCTACGAGGCGTGCCTATGCTTTGAAGTGGAGTCTCTTTGCTGATTGGTGTTCTTCACCCCCGGAGATGCCCGGTCAGTTCAGTGCTTTCCTTCCTTCAAAGTGGCTTGGAGAGGAGGCTGTCCCCTCCACCTGGAAGGTCTATGTGGCCGCCATCGCAGCACATCACAATTTGGTTTGGCGTGACATGTCATCTTTTTTAAATGTTCTTTTGTTTTGTACTTTTATTTCACGAGTTACATGACGTTGATTGCTTGTAGTTTCTTTTGCATTTTTTATATAGTGAAGTTATATAAAGACACTTTTTATTTTGAAATAAGTTACATTAGAATGATAACCGCATATAGCCTGACAACATCTCATCTGACCGCAGATCCTGAATCAGGCAATGTGCGAGAGTCAACATCTTTCAAAATAAAAGTCTCCTATCAGGAAAAAAAAAAATAAAACATTTACAATTACGTTTTTTGTTGTTGTTTCTTCGTCTGCACACTGCACACGCAACATATTTGAAAAATAGTTCTTCAGTGGCATTACTTTGAAAACCCTCTTTTGGAACCTTTATTTTTAGGAGTATATTTGAACAGCATCAAACCAGTTTGGAAAATCAAACTGTTGTAAGCTGGTCTTTTTCAGCAGAGATGGCTCTCTAAAATGCACTGCAGCTTGCAAACTCTGCACATGGCCAACAAATCCATGACCAATTAGATAAAGTATCCACCTAGTATTGCAGGGACACTCCAGGAATGGTTATGTAAACCTGATCACCCCATCACAGAGCATTGCTCATCCCGTTGTACAGTACGCTCCAGAGGGCAACTACGTAACTACTTAGTCACCACTAAAGATTATGAAAAATGCCTTTCCTCCTTTATAGGCAAGGCTGTTTAGTGCAGATCAAAGGGACACAATCAAATTTATGCTAATGGATTCTCTCAACATCTTTCTTTCTTTCTTGCTCTTTCTCCCTCTTTAAACTCCTGTGCTGCTTTGTGATCTCAAGAATGAAACAACCATCATAAGATTACTGTTATATAAGCTATTTGCTATTTAAAAGTTTACGAAACAAGGTATCTCATGGCAATCATAAATATTAGGGGAGGCAATTGATTTCATCTTAGTGTAAATTAATGCAATGGTGCTTTTTATTTCTTTCAACTGCACAATAAACATCAAATTCTATAGTGAATTGACAAAATGAAAATCATTTCAAATCTGGAATAATTGACAGGGACATTAAAGGCATAATAAATGTTTAACATGTATATGTATTTGGCAGCCCTAATATTAAATGACTACTGACCAACAAAACAGTCGTTGGAATGGCAAATTTAGGATGAATTGTGCATCCCTGGAGCCTTTGATATGGGCTGGAAACTATTTTTTTTACTGGAGATTTTATGTTGCTTTTAGAGAGCCATTTTTCTTGTAATCTTAGATTAGAATCAGACAGTGTTTACACTAGACACGCAAAACTTGCTGCTCTCTTTGAAGGGTGAAGATCTTCTCATCACTCAGAAGGTAAAGCTCTCCAAAATACCCTGGTTCGCCATTTAAGAGATTCGTTCTGAGGACGAGGGTATCCAACATCTAAGCTCAATGTATAACCTATGCACATCTCTAAACACTCTAGATGAACTCTGTGACTCTGTTGCTCTGTTCCAAAAACCTAGTGAGCAGCAGCTGCCTTTTAAGGAACCTCATAAGTGGTTGATTTGGAACGATAAATGATGCCTTAAAATGCTGCTTCTGTAAGTGCATCACTAGGTTTTTTGAACAGAGCATGTCTTTCTCTGTTATTTTGTTCTTATCATGACTTATTATAAGTTCTTTTAGAAACACTCAAGTGGCTTCAAGTGAGCAGCTTACTGAATTCTTCAATGTGCAGACGTTATGTATGCAACAGTAATGCGATCCGTTTGGATCCTGAGACTTTCGTAAGGTCAGTTTTGGGAGATGGTGTAAGGCAGGAAGTTATATGTGAAGAAAATCTACAGCTGGAAAAAATAGTCTTTGTAAATTTCTGAAATAAAGTCATTTATTGGCCTGACAATCATTTGCCATGTCATGGACATGTAAATAGTGGACTTTTTGATTAATTGAAAATGTAAGATTTGAAGAAAGAAGATTGTACTTCACTTTTGCCATATGAGGGTGTGTCATGTTACTTTTACCTCAAGAACTGAGAGGAAACATGGTGGACAAGAATGTATTTCATTCATTCAATTCATTTAGACAGTTCTGTTGATATCTTACTCCTTAATAGCATGTAATCACTGGCTTTCTCAATGACTTATGGCAATTAAAAATAGATATTATAGGGATGTCAATCGATAAAAGGCCTGTTCACACTAAGAACGATAACTATAAAGATATAGTTCAGAAATCATTCTAAATATAAAAGAATAGCAGAGTTGTACCACAGCTACTGTATAACGATAATGATTTTTTCCTAGCAGATGAATGATAAAACACTGACAGCCAATCAGAATTCTTTCGAATTTAAGGGCTCGCACATTTAAAATGGCAGATGACATTGCGGAGAAGTTAATCGCCGAGGTCCATAAAAATCCACCCCTGTTTGACAAGGTCAACCCCCTTTTCAAGAATATCTTCATGGATGTATGGAAAACAAACGTCCATACTCTCGTAATAATTGTTGATAAGTATCAACAGAGATGAGATCATTATGCCAGGCTTGCAAACAGTGTAACATAAAATTACCTCAGGTATCCAGCGCTAGTTTTGACAACATTTGAATCTGCAGTTGTGTTTTTATTCCACTTCACTATATTGACTAAGTCTATGGCAAGCCATTTTGACTTTTATTCATTCTCAGGATATGAATTCTTGATATCAACAAATCAATTTTCACTAGTTAAAATGCTAATTCTTGATATCAAGAATTATATTTCCACTAGTAACAACGTTAACTCCTGATATCAACAATTCAATTTCCACTAGTAAAAACTATAATTCTTGATATCAAGAATTGTATTTTTACTAGTGAAATCTCGCCATAGGCTGCCATTCAAATTCAATTGTTGATATCAAGAATTGTATTTTTACTAGTGAAATCTCGCCATAGGCTGCCATTCAAATTCAATTGTTGATATCAAGAATTGATTTCTTACTAGTTGAAATTCCAGGAATCAGGAATAGTTTACAAATAATTATTAGCATTAAAAAAATTAAACGATTGCTGATATCTTACTCCACAGTAAGCATGTAATCACTGGCTTTCTGACTCAACAACTCAACAATTTTTCAGCTTGTGTAAGAGCAAAGAGGAAGAATCTACAGTGAAGCAACCGAAATGGGCCTGGCGGGCACGGCTCAAACAGAGCAATACAAGCTGAGTAAGTACTTAAACATCCTATAAATAATGCGCCTAAGTCTGGAGCAACCGTCTGATGTTGCTGCGATTTACTTGGGTTTGAATATAATTACAGGAAGATAGCGTGGAATTTGTGAACACCCAAACTTTCAGCAGCCTTTCAATCGGAATAGCTTATAAACATGTATGTAAACACACTGAATGATGCAGACATGTTCAATGAAATCCCTTCAATCTCAACCCAGATGAGTAAGTTTGCAGTGCCAGAAGAAGATCACGTGTAAGCTCGTGTTGTATAGGAGGAGATTAGTCCTGTTGAATGCGTGGCTTTGGTTACAGTTCCCCAAGACACTTATGGACATTCATTCCAAAATTTAGAATTAAGTCTCTTCGTTTTCGGCTGCTCTCAACATGCCGTGGCCAAAACTGCTTGTTGGGCTATTAAAAGCCAGCGGTACATTACCAGCTCTAAGCCTTATCTTTTTACACATGCTCACATAATGCCTGAGATCAAGACGGGTCCTCTACAATGTGCCATTAATTTCTTCTTTCAGGCCTCCTTATCAAAATATTTTGTTCCAGCTTCCATCAAAATACTTCAGTAACCTTGGAATCTGTCAAAACATTTGGGTATTTTGGAGTTTACCTGACGGCAAATGATTCCATCTGAAATATTCTCCCCATCGCAGATTAAAGGGCTGCGTTCTTTACACAAAGGTGTATTTGAGTGAGTCGAGCCGGCCTGAACTCCACCTTGAACCGTCATATTACTGAAAGCATGAGCCTTTGACTTGGTGTAGCGAAGCCAAAATGGGCTGGGAGGAAACATGACTGAGCAACGTTTAACCTCTGACCTGTCTGCCTCTCTCCCTCCCTGTCTTTCTCACATACGCATCAGCACGCCACAGATATGTAAACAAATAACTAGAGTGTTGCCATCACCATTGCTATTATTAGTAATTCGACTGAGCGTCATATCTATTGCAGAATTTATTTGAATTTGAAGTCAGTGTGCAGCTAAATTAACCCTATTATGGTATTACATTTTACAGTTCATAACATTTTTTTTTATTATTTTCTGATATAATGTTAATAAACAAACCTTCTTGAACAAAAAAATAAATAAAATCCGCTGTGTGCCTTAAAGGGACAGTTCACCCAAAAATGGCATTTACCCATGATGAAAATTACCGCATGATTTACTCACCCTCAAGCCATCCGAGGAGTATATGACTTGCTTCTTTCCGATGAACACAATCGGAGATATATTTAAAAATATCCTGGCTCTTCCAAGCTATATAATTGCAGTGAGTGGTGGGCGAGATTTTGAAGCCAAAAAAGTGCATCCGTCGTTAAAGTACTCCACACGGCTCCAGGGGGTTCATAAAGGCCTTCTTAAGCGAAGTGTTTTTGTAAGAAAATAACCATATTTAAAACTATATCATCTAAAATATCTAGCTTCTGGCAGGCGACCATGGACGCATGCTGCCCAAGTCGACTTGTGCCACAAGAGTAACCCGTGACGCGATGTATGACGTAGGATGTAGGAGTAGCTTAAGCTTTGACGCCTCTCTTGCTCTTATGTCAAAATCCTCTGATTTCTATTTAAAATTTCTCGTTTTATACTTCTAATTTATGACCGGTGTTTTGTTTTGCTCTATGCCCTTGCATGCGTCATTACGTCAGGCGTCGGGTCAGGGGTCACTCTTATGCTGCAAATCGATTCGAAAGGCCATCTGCCAGAAGCTAGTTATTATAGTTAACAAATATGGATTTTTTTTATTTTATTTTTTTACGAAAACCCATTGCTTTGCTTCAGAAAGCCTTTATTAACCCCCTGGAGCTGTGTGGAGTACTTTTACTATAGATGGATGCACTTTTTTTTGCTTAAAAATAAGGCCCCCCCATTTACTGCCATTATAAAGCTTGCAAGAGCCAGGATTTTTTAAATATATCTCCGATTATGTTCATCTGAAAGAAGATAGATATATACGGCTTGACGGTGAGTAAATCGTAGGATAATTTCAAATACATTAATAACAACTATATAGAATGTTACTGTTCTTACATTGTTGTGGTAAATCTATTCTAAATTTTTATCATGCGTAGTCATTTATTTTATCCAGTTTTGTTTTTCAGTTAAAATTACATGACTTAATTTAAACATGTTTTATGCATTTTATACCAAAACGTTTGCCTTTAATCTTCCTTCAAATTTGAATTACTTGTTTCGCATTTGAACAGCTTTTCTTTTTCAGATAATGTGACGTATTGTTTCTCATTTATTTTTCTATTTTGCTCTGATATATAATACAGTAAAACAGATTGTACCTTCATGTTTTCATATGCTATTGACCGAAGGGTAGAATTCATGAGAAGAATGAACAGAAACTAATTTGACGATACATGCTTCCTTGTATTTAATTGTATAAAACATTGACTCTACACAGGTTCTGTAGGTCTGCACATGTATCTGGGATGTTTGAGCAGCTGGTCTCTCTTAAAGGAGAGTGATTTTCTCACAGGGTCTCTCTCCTGAGGAAACACCTCTGCGGCATTTAAGATGACCACACATCTTGCACAAAACCAAATGCTTTCGCCCCACCACCCATCAGTGCGCTGAAATTTCCCAGTTCTTGAAAAGAAGCCAGAGCAGCCATAATTTAGCTTTGTGCGAACCTGTTTGTTTGGGCCGTATACCCAGCAAAGCTTCTTCTGTCACAGAGCCGTCACTGTCTGCCCTTCTACTCAACCTGCGAAGATTCCTCAGGGATGGAATAATCACAGGTGAGGCTGCAGCATGACAGCAAAGTGAAATAGCCCTATATTGTATAAACATTACATCACTGCTTCTATAAGTTGGGGCTGGCAGTGGTCCACATTTTTGGGTGGTTTTTAGGTGGTTTTAATACATTGGTGTCCATTTCCTGCCACAAGCAACAAACACTATAGGGGTGTGAAGCTATACAGAAATCACGGTTCGGTATACGTCGGTTTCGGGGTCACAGTTTGATACGAGTTTGATACAACAGGAAAAAACAGATCCCCAATGCTAGGTGGCTTTTCATACATTTTGAACAGACAGTTGTGCAAATTACAATTTGTTCCACATAGCGGCATTTAGTGTAGTTGGTACAGTACATTCTCCTTTAGTGTGTATGAAGAATGCACTCTTGCATTGGTCACAATATGCTACAAAACTGAAAAGCATCTTGTGTTTTAAAACTACAAAATAAATAGAGTAATTAAAAATAAAACTTTAAAATAAAACTGCAGACATTAGTTTTATTTGTGCGCCAGAGTTCATTGACATGCGGTGACAATAGTGAATGCGCGAAGATCAATATTACGCTTTTTCAAGAAATCACAGAAAGATGAACGACAAGGAGAAAAAAAGCCAACTTCACCTTTCCACAAGGCTTCCCATGTCCAGGACACGCATATTTCATCACTGGACTGTCGCAGAAGCAACTTACTCTGTCGTTTATGGTTATATAGATAAGAGTAAGATGCCGTTTGAAACTGTAAAACTAAACATTGTGCAATTTCTGCCATCCTGGTTTCCTTTCTGTGAAGTTAGTGGAGTGTATCACAAAAATTAATCGAAACTCAGCATTTAGGCTACTACAAGCTCTTGTGTGCTATCTAAACTCGCCAATGGTGAGTCACCGTTCTTGTTTTGGGTTGGTGCGTATCATCTATTCTTCCCCTGCTCTTTTTCCTGTTGTGGCAGTTAGCAAACAGCATTGCATTACCGTGCACGACCCTTCTGGATTGGAGCTGACTGACTGGATTCATCGTGCACCGAACCGTGAAGTCCGTACCATGACCGTTCGGGACGAATACATTTCCTGTTAAGCCGAGAACACACCAAGCTGACGTCGACGAACTAGTGGCGACAAAAGCAGACTGCGGGGTTGGCTCAAGTCGGCAGCATCTGAGTCCAAAGTTGCCCTGAAACACCAAACCGACGCTCGACACCCACGTATAAAGGAGGTAACTGTCTATTTAAGCAGACATATTTTGTCAATATTCGTCATTCAAAAATGGATACCGAAACTAAGACTGCATGTATACAAACCATAAACGAAGCAGCGCTTGCTTACCGTTTTGAATATCAATCATGCTGATCATGTTCTTTATTCCACTCTGCTCACGTTATTATGAAATTATTCGTGCTTAGGTAAGATGACGTAAAATTAAAACAACCTTCAGTCATGATCTATATAACTTTTGCTAATATTCTTGTGAACTGACTCGTTTGCTGTACCGAACAGCCAGTCAGAGTTCTCTCTCTCGCCGATGGCCAGATGCCAATCCAACATGTGGAATCGGGCGAAAAAAAACCAACGAGGACCAACTTCAGCCGACGGTGTGGAACACACTGAGAAAAAAACTGCCCGACGGCCGACTGTCGGCTTGGTGTGTTCCTGGCTTTACACCCTTACTAGATAAACATCATTTAGATTAATTACAATTTCGGGAAAAAAAAAAGTTGCTTAGACAGCATCACTATTACTATTGCTCATAATAGGGGTTTTCACTTGAAATAGTTAACCCTGGGTCATTGTAAACCCTGGGTAAATGGAATCCTGGGTTATCTTGTTTCATTTTTCACACTGCGCAGAATTTCCCACGGCTTAACAATTAATCCAATTGATTATTGAAACCGCACAGCAACTGGGTCAAAACTAATCCGTGTGGAGCTCACAAAAAGGTGATTCACTCTCTGTTTCTTTGTCACGTAACATTTCCTTATTTTGACTCTCTGGGATATCCGAACCCATCAGAATTGAACTTATTTTGTCTCCTTCACAATAAAAGCCGATGAAAGTGTCTTTTTTCACAAAAGGCGAGAGTAAGGCCAAGACAGAGAGACGGATTGTTCAGAGCGATACGACTCTCAGACTGCAGCTGAGAAATGGCGCGTTTTTGTTTATGGAGTGTGCGTGAATATATTCCAGACTTTATTAAATTGTGAACTCAGTGGGAAGGAGAGAGGACCGAATAGCACTTTGGAACAAAAGGCCTCAAGTTTCATGTTATGTCTTGGTTACAAATGACACAGCTTAACCCGGCATTGGAGACAAAGGCATAAATTGAATCTGGCCCCAAACCACAGACTCCTTAAGCGAAGGAAGGACATATCTGCAACACTTCTCTGACACCGTGGAGTGATACTCTTTTATATTGTTATGGTTAGACTGACACCCCTAGCCAAAGAATGGCAGAAAATGAATTTCCACCCTACAACTTTTCCAGCTTTATCCAGCAGATTTCATTCCTGAGTCACGCTCCGAGCTTCAGTGAGTCTGCAACGAGCGGTGTGCGCGTGAACGCTTTGGAATGTGCATCATAATGAAAACTCATCAATATCCCGAGTTCGCTGTTGCGATTTAACGTCTTTTTCCGTGCCAAGAAAAGAGCCATCAAACACAGACAACTCCTTCTGCTTCTATTGTTATTCAACTCATTAATAATTCTGTTATACCTCTGATCTCCCATTGAAATTAAATATATTCCCAGATGTTTTTCTTGTCAGTTCTACCACTCCTGTCTTGAACATCTTTGCTATTGTTTAACTTATGAGCAGGAAAACCTGCAGCCTTTAATAGACTAAAGAAAACACAGGTTTGTCATCAATCACTGGCGGTGATTTGCAGCGCGGCTACACGACAAAGCAACACCTACAAATTGGCTTTGAATTGCTAAATAGTGAAATCAGTGTTTCGGGGCAGGGCGTCATTTTTTTTCCACCAGGAATGAATCACTAAAATGTGACATTCATCTTTTTGATGAGTTTTGCTTTGATTAATGAGTGTCTGAGAGTGGAAAGTCCCTATCAAGCATGGGGAAGTAGGCAGGCGTTTAGAACGCAGCGCTCATCAGAAATCAAAAGTCTTTCTGAAAACTGCCTACATGATTTATTTTTTTCTTGTCATGCAGAAGTTGTCAGTATGCCCCACAAAAGCTCTCGTTCTTAACTAACAGATGTCTCATTTAGGTACTTTATTAACAGGAAGATATATATATATACAGGGACAGTGTAAATCTTTGGTCTTTTAACGGATCAGTATTTAATTTACTTTAATTTATTTATTACTTTTTTTTTAGTTCTGTGAAATGACAATTGAATTTTTAAAGTAAAAATATTCCATGTAGCCTCTCAACATAAGAATGCATAACAATTAACAATTGCACGTATTAATTATTACAAAAAGTATGAAAATGCTGTTTAAACTAGTTTTAGGTAATAATTCTTACAAACTTATATTATGTGTAATTTATTATTACATGTAATAAATGTAATTTATGTATATATAGGCATGTCTAAGAACTGTACTTCCTCCTGATGTGGAACTTCATTTGTAAATACTATCACAGATTTCGCTTCACGACTAAGATACCTTGATAATCCTGACAGGCATTGTGAAATGCAGCAGTACGGATGATAAAGATCGGAATTTCATTGTTTGTTATTGTTTTAGCTGATTCATCCTGAAATTGACTGTTCCCGGTCCAGGGCCTAGCACTGTCATGCAAACCTCTGCTCTAATAATTTCAGAACATGTGGTAGGACGATATTTGCACAGCAACACCTGTAGGTACTTCCCCAGACTATAAAACAAGAATGCTACTCTACCTTCACGTCTGGCGTTTGAGTGATGGCACACAATGTGAGTTTTTTACAGGACAGAGATTAGTGTATATCTGCTTAAGGCAGCTTTATCAGCGCTCAAGTGAAGCTTCCTTGTGATTCCCTGATGGACAGATAAAACCCTCAGCGGCACAAAGTGCCTGAATACTATCTGTCTCCACAGGACCTGCCGAAGTCCAGCTCTATTTGAGCTTCATGTTCGACATCAGAAATCATCATATACAGTAGGTACGGAAAGTATTCAGACCCCCTTAAATTTTTCACTCTTTGTTATATTGCAGCCATTTGCTAAAATCATTTAAGTTCTTTTTTTTTCCTCATTAATGTACACACAGCACCCCATATTGACAGAAAATGGTCCTCACATGGTCCTAAGTATTCAGACCCTTTGCTCAGTATTTAGTAGAAACACCCTTTTGATCTAATACAGCCATGAGTCTTTTTGGGAAAGATGTAACAAGTTTTTCACACCTGGATTTGGGGATCCTCTGCCATTCCTCCTTGCAGATCCTCTCCAGTTCTGTCAGGTTGGACGGTAAACGTTGGTGGACAGCCATTTTTAGGTCTCTCCAGAGATGCTCAATTGGGTTTAAGTCAGGGCTCTGGCTGGGCCATTCAAGAACAGTCACGGAGTTGTTGTGAAGCCACTCCTTCGTTATTTTAGCTGTGTGCTTAGTGTCATCGTCTTGTTAGAAGGTAAACCTTCGGCCCAGTCTGAGGTCCTGAGCACTCTTGAGAAGGTTTTCGTCCAGGATATCCCTGTACTTGGCCGCATTCATCTTTCACTTGATTGCAACCAGTCGTCCTGTCCCTGCAGCTAAAAAACACCACGATGCTGCCATCACCATGCTTCACTGTTGGGACAGTATTGGACAGGTGATGAGCAGTGTCTGCTTTTCTCCACACATGCCGCTTAGAATTAAGGCCAAAAAGTTCTATCTTGGTCTCATCAGACCAGAGAATCTTATTTCTCACCATCTTGGAGTCCTTCAGGTGTTTTTAGCAAACTCTATGCGGGCTTTCATGTGTCTTGCACTGAGGAGAGGCTTCCGTCGGGTCACTCTGCCATAAAGCCCCGACTGGTGGAGGGCTGCAGTGATGGTTGACTTTCTACAACTTTCTCCCATCTCCTGACTGCATCTCTGGAGCTCAGCCACAGTGATCTTTGGGTTCTTCTTTACCTCTCTCACCAAGGCTCTTCTCCCCTGATAGCTCAGTTTGGCCGGACGGCCAGCTCTAGGAAGGTTTCTGGTCGTCCAAATTTTTCCGTACCCACTGTAACTCAATTAAATTGGGCATGTACAAAACCAAATAATTTACGTCCAATCCATTAAAGGCTTGTTTAACTCAATCTTTTTGTGCATGAATAATTTTTGTTGTCAAATGACACTGTACAGTAAATTTTTAATTCCCGACATACCTTGCATACGACTGCATTAAGAGAGTAAATGTTAAAATGAAGTGTTTTTGTTGTTTTGAGTAAAGGGGAAATTTCAAACCTGGAACCTTGGAAACCTGTGTCAACATTTTTGCAAAATGCAAAATACGAACCAATACTTTCCTATCGCTGCAGTTTCTAACAAAAATGAACACTAGAGGCAATAGAACAGCAAGCTCTTTTAATCGTTTTCACACACAATTGACCCTTCACAAACAGTTTGATTGACAGTTAGATCTGACCAATCATAACCCCGGTTCTGCCATTTTGTCTGACAAAGCAGTCAGGGGAGTTAGTAGATTAACGTTGGTGAACTTGAACTTGAAAAATTGTGTGTCCTCACGTCTTCCCGCGCTTGAAACAACATTCCTTCTGATGTTCATTCATGTTTATTTGATGCTATAAATGAACTAGTATGAAGAGAAGATCGGAAGGAGCTACAGCGATCTGTCACGACACATTAAAGAGGTACTATATGGTATCTATTGTTTAAGTTTCTTTAAAAAATTACGATATATTAAATATGAATCTGTTTCATATGTCTGTCGACGTGTTGTCAGTGTCCTCTTTGCTCCGGGATGTATTATTCACCGCGTGAGAACACGATGTGTGGCGTGAGAACGCATGGGGCTTGTCGAACAAAGCAACAGTAACTAAAGGTAGCGGGTCTTTGCGAAGGGAAATTTGTCTGTTGAATTTGTCTGTTTTTAAATGTTAAAACAAAGTCACTGTAATTAATACAAATTACTCATTTTAATCGCTTGGTGTAATTGGCAGACGTTCCCTTCATCATGCGCTGTGGTAGCGCGTCAAATCATTCACAGGAATAAATATGAAGCTATTGTGCACAAATGTGATTTTGAATTAATATTTCATGTCGATATACAATGTTTACATATTTAAAACTAATCATGGTATTGTAAGACTCTCGACTCCAGAATAGTGGCAAGGAACTCTAACTTAACCGAACACCGAGAGCCCACTAGTGCTCGGGAGCATTTCCGTTGTGTTGTGGCTTTATTTCGTTCTGCTGAGGCTCGTTTCCGTGTTGTGAACTTATGTTTGCTTTTTAAATGTCATTGTGTTGTGCACTACTGGGCCACCGTACTTAAGTGAACATAAACAGTTGAGAAAGAAAACATATGCACCTCAGCATATTGTATCCATGCATTGGTCTTAAAGTGACAGTAGCCTAATAATCCTGCTGCTGTTTGTGCATTTAATTTTAATTAAGCAACAAAAGACAAAGAACAGTCACTCACTGCTCTTGAATAACATTTGTAACTTGTTTCGGGGCTGGTAAAATAAAATATGTGAATGGGGGCCCCGATTTTGAAGCAAAACAAGTGCATCCATCCTTTGTAAAAGTACTGCACACAGCTAGTTATTTTAGATTATAGTATTAAATATGGATGTTTTTCTTACAAAACCCCATCACTTCACTTCAGAAGGCCTTTATTAACCACTCGCAGCTGCATGGAGCACTTTTATGATGGATGGATG
Source organism: Zacco platypus (assembly GCA_038088235.1). Classification (NCBI taxonomy): domain Eukaryota; kingdom Metazoa; phylum Chordata; class Actinopteri; order Cypriniformes; family Xenocyprididae; genus Zacco; species Zacco platypus. Next base: position 28,394,911 of record CM076079.1, on the reverse strand, counting down.
CACTCCCATGCCCCCCATTCACTGCCATTATATAGCTTGGAAAAGCCAGGATATTTAGAAATATATTTCAGATTGTGTTTGTCATATAAACATCATAGTCATATAAACCTAGGATGGCTCGAGGGTGAGTAAATAATGGGGTAATTTTCATTATTGGGTGAACTATCCCTTTAAGTCACCGGCCAAAAAGTTAGTTTTAGGCCCTGTTCATATAAAGTGTACTTTTTTAACGGTCGCAAAGTAAATTCAAACGTAGTACCTATACTTAAACAGTACGCGATTTCAGACCTTCTTAGTTAGCATGCTAACACTGCTAGCTAACAGTCATCGGATACAAGATAATTTGTTGTTGAACAAAATTATGTCTTTCAGTTGACTTGTTCTAGTCCTGTTGTATGAACCTAAAATAATTGTATGGTGAAGTTTTCCCCAATTTAATTAAGTAACTTTTAATTCAATTATCTTTTGAGTAAAGTTTTATTAACTCGCTAAATTCTTTGCATGACTTTGGAAGCATTTTCTGCACTTCAAGAGAGCGAACCGCAACCACCGTAAGGGTGGTCTGTCATGTTTCTGTCTGTCTGCTTGAGTTTGTCCTACACTATAGAGTCTGTTTTCACTCTCAGACTGGCTCTCTCTCTATCTCAACCTCTTCGCTCACACACTCAGTCAACTCTATAACCTGTTCAGTCTTCTCTGTAACCCAATCCAGCATTTAAAACAAAAAGGTAGACACTCTTCAACAAGGAAAGGTCCTTTATCGCCTTCCCAAGAGGTTTTGAATATCAGCCTGTGGAGATAGCATCTCTCCCTGGCTATTCGAGTGTGTCATGGCCTCTTTCATTTGATCTTTATTTACATCTGCCATTGTGTGGCCTAAGCCATTAAAGTAGAAGCCGTTCTGAATGGATGAGAAGTTCAGGATAATGCCTCCGCACTCCATTCAGCTTTCTTCATTAGCAAGCTGTCCATCCGTAGTGACGGATGAGAGAAAAAGTAAAAAGACGAAAGGGGATAGAAAGACAAATGGAGACCCAAAAGAGATTCACTGTAATGCAAGTGAATGGCTCACCTCATAGGATGCCATTCAAATCAAGACTTGAACGCTAAGTCAAGCTCGGTTTCCTGCAGACACAAAGAGAGAAAGAGAGATAGCAGCTTTCCATGTGATGATGTATGGAGGGGCGAATTTACTAAATAGCAACGAACCACTTTGTCCAGCAGTAGGTCCTAAAAGTGCAGGTACAGTGCTGCAATATGTGCGTTTAAATTCTTCATTGAATTCATAAATCATTGTGATTTATTGTAGCACAAACACACCCCATTACTATGTAATTTTAGGTTTATTCACAATTAAGTCAACATTTACTGTCTCATGTGATAAAGTAGATGGTTAAAAAACTTATTTAATTCATTACATGATCATTAATATGTAATATATATATAAATATATATAGATAGATAGATATAACATGTTAATCATCATATAATGAATTAAATAATTCTTTATATATATATATATATATATATATATATATATATAGCACCACTAAAAACAATATACAAAAAAATACTGTAAGCAATTTTGTTAAATATTATTACAATTAAAAATAATTTCTTTTTCTATTGTAATATATTTTAACATGTTATTCATTTCTGTGATCAAAGCTGAATTTCCAGCATCATTACTCCAGTCTTCAGTGTCACATGATCTTCAGAAATCATTCTGATATGCTGATTCGCTGCTGAAGAAAGATTTCTGTGATGAAAACAGTTTTATGGAAACCATGATAGTTTTTTAGGACATTAAATGTCTTTACTGTCACTTTTGATTAATGTGTGCTTGCTGAATAAAAATATTATTTGTTTTTATTTTATGATTTTATTTAATTTTTTAAATCTTAATGACCCCAAACTTTTGCATGCTAGTATAGTTTCCAAAAAAAATATGAAGCAGCACAGCTGTTTTCTACATTGATAAAAATGTTTCTTGAGCAGCAAATCAGCATATTAGAATGATTTCTGAAAGAGCATGTGACACTGAAGACTGGAGTAATGATGCTGAACATTCACCTTTACGGCATTGGAATAAATTACATTTTAAATTATAAATAAAATATATTTTTAAATTGAAATGATATTTTACAATATTACTGTTTTCTACTGTATTTTTAATCAAATAAATGCAGCCTAAAAATGTACTTATTCCAAACTTTTGACAACAGATTATCAATGAACTTGGCTGAACTTTTATCATTACTCATAGATGCACAGGGATTGTGCCATCCATATTATGTTTGCGTCATTGCCTCATTTGCATAAATCATGCGCTAAAACAATGCAGTTTTTTTTGTATGCAAATAAATAGGCACAATTCATTCTTAGTGAATTCCCCTCAGAGTGTGTAGTCTGAGTGTTTTAATGCATTCATGTGTGCGTGTGTGTGTGTGTGTGCTCAGTGCACACGCTCATGCTGGCCCTTCTACAAATTGCACAGGGTGTGGGAATTTCCCTCCTGTAGTGATCTGTCAATCAGAGTGTGTGTTTGTGTGCGTGTGCACTTCTGTGTGACTCTACCTGTGTATGTGTTTTCTCTCCATGCAGTTCCTCTGTCAGTCTCCCGATGTTGGTTGTTGTGTTAGTGATCATTCATAGCTAATCCTGCTTCTTTCCCTCCCAGGTTGCTGTGTGATGTTGGTTAAAGGTAAAGCAGGCTGGTGGGGAGACGGATGAGAGATTTTATGCCTCGAGGGTGAAGACAAACAAGAGTTCACAAGTTTAGATGTTCATATAATCTAAAGGATGAGGGTAAACAGGATTGGTCTGTCTGTAAAGGAAGTCAATCCTGAGACTCCACTCAAGATCTGAGTTCTCCTAAAAATGAAACTTTGGAGTGGCGGAGGAGAAAATTGTTGAAAGAACAGAAATTGTTTATTTTACGACACTGCTTGTTACCCAGCATGCTTTTGTAGCTGAGGTCGTGCTAGAGCTGAAAGTGTGTGAAACGGGTTTAGGATTGTAGTTTTAAATGTCACCGTTGATGAGCTTTATAGTCCAAAACGTATAGAGTCAGCTTTCCGATCACGGTTGATGTTTTCATTCATGTACAATGATTTGTTGCTTTCTGTATTTTTGCAGTGTTTTTGTGACATGACGACATCAATAAAACTGCTGTAAATGAGAGGAGTTGTACTTTACAGTCAGGGTTGGGGAGTAACGAAATACAAGTAACTTAGTTACGTATTTAAAATACAAAATTTGAGTCACTGTATTTCATTACAGTTACATTTTAAATGGGTGGTAATCAGATTACAGTTACATCTGAAAAGTGTTTTAGATTACCAAAGTGATTACTTTGAATTTTAATGTCATTTAAACAGCAATTGGTGATTCTCTGACTCTGACAGTCTGAAAAAGCGGAGTTAAATTTCATGTTTTCAACTGTTTTCATGTTTTGTGATAGTTGTTTGTGAGTCATTTTATAATTCACTCGTCACTGCAACTTTGTCTCACAATTTGTTTTTTCCCCTCACAATTGTGAGTTTGCATTTCACAATTCTGACTTCTTTTTCTCAGAATTGTGAGATTTAAACTCACAAATGCAAGTTAGAATAAAGTAAAAAGGAATAAATCATAAAGTAATAAAGTCAGAATTGGGAGATATAAACTTGCAATACTGACTTTTTTTCTTGCAATCGTGAATTTAGTATGTGAGTTTATATCTCATAATTTTGACTTTTCTCAATATTGCGAGTTTATATCTCATAATTCTGACTATATAACTCACAATTGCAACTTTATATCACGCAATTCTGAGGGAAAAAGTCAGAATTGTGAGATAAAAACTCACAATTTCCTTTTTTGTGTTTGTTTCACACTTATTAGTATTCCAAAGTATTCTAAAGTATTTAGATTAAGTTACTAAACTTGAGTAATGTAACGAAATACGTTACAAATTACTTTTTAAAGCATGTATTTTGTAATCTGTAGTGAAATACATTTTAAAAGTAATCTACCCAGCCCTGCTTACACTGTTTTAATTTTTTAGCTGTGATCCTATTTTGCATAAAATTTAAGAAAATTAATTCTTTTTTTTTTTTTTGCTGAAGTTGCACACCTGTGATTTTTGGAATATTTTTGCCACAGAACAAATAAGCATAAACACAAACTTCACAGTCTTACTAATTGCTTTGGGAATATATTTTAGTCGTTTAATTCAGTAATTACCAGCTAGCATCAATGTAATAATCAGAAGTTATTTAACCAATAGGAGTCAAGGGCCTGATGCATGAACACAGCCTGTATATAAAGTGTGTCAAGAACTAGTCCGACCAACTAGCCAAAGGCATAATCACTTACTTTTTGTTCTTAAATTAGACGTTTTTTATGCAACTGACTGAAAGTTATGACCAGTCTTAAAGAAATAAAAACAATGACTAACTTGCAACAGGACAGTTATTTAAATTTAGACTATAACCAGTGTTGGGGTAATGCATACAAGTAACTTATGTAATCAGATTACTTTTCAAAGTATCTTGTTAAGTAACACATTATTCCATTTACAACAACATATCTAAGTTACTTTTTCAAATAAGTAATGTAAGTTACATTTCCACATTTATTGACAGACAGTTCTCCTGTCCTCATGTTGAGAGAAATAAAGTGCAGAGGTGTTGTGTGCGCTGTGAACATGATGGTTATTGTAGTTCTGGACTGAACGTGAACATGCATTTACTCATCTCACTTGCACGATAACATTCAGTATTTCACAATATGTAATGTCTAACAAGCAAAAGTTACTTTAGATTAGATTTAGAAATAAGTGTTGAACTTCCTTCTCCTGTCTCCTATTCTTCTTTAATCCAGAATGGCGGCACAGCTGAAAGGTTTGTTTGAGCTGCGCCCCCTACTGTACAGGCGTAAATATGCATTTCCTTCAGCCTGAGGCTTATTCATTTCACTTTTGGTGTGAAAGGGCCTTAAAATTTGACAAAAACAGAACCTTTTTTTGTTGTTATTAAAAAAGCAAATAATCAAGCCCAGCCCAGGTGAGAAAAAGTAATGCAAAAGTAATGTAACGCATTACTTTTCATAAAAAAGTATTACAATTAGTTACTTTTTTAGGGAGTAACGCAATATTGTAATGCATTACTTTTAAAAGTAACTTTCCCCAACACTGCCAATAAGAATCAGAACTATCAATTCACACAAGATTTGTAAATAAAATCATTAACAGTTCAAGAGCAGAAGTTTTAAGAGGTAAAGTGGAAACATTCAGAATGAATGTCAAGACGTTTCTGTATTTTCGTGGTTATAATATTTGCCTTTAATGTTCAAAAGATCCTTGTCTTAAAAACAAGTCACATCCCTCAGGAAGAGCACAAGCAAAAGTTCATTATGCTTTTCTTTTAAGTCAGCATGAAACAGAAGTTGCGAAAGTCTTTTCTTCCCTATTACATAAGTGAAAAGGTTTCTCAGACAAGAAAAGATGTAGCACTGGACTTTGGCGAATTGATTGGATGGTTTTGTTTTGCTATTGGTGGATCTCATGTGAGTGATGACTGGGCCAGGAATCAAAATGAATTTTCCATCGGATAGAAAGGGGTGGTGTAGACCTAAAATAATCAGATCAACAGAAAAAATTAAGCTTTTAACCTGTTAGTGTTCGTGGTACACATAACCTTTCAAAAGAGACCTTAGGAATGCTAAGAGGTCAAACACGTGAACACTATCTTCTCAATCGGATTCTATAAAAATCCCGTGATGCGCACGTTTACCAAAGCCCTTTCATAATAAGATCTCTTTACAAATCTTTTACCTATTAGGAATGTGGATATGTTTATTTACGTCTCATAAACTGGCCAGTGGATGAGACTGAATATTTACTAAATATTTGTCAGCTTTCGTTTTATGTATGTCATCGAGGCAGAAATGACAGTTATACTCTCAGTAGTTTTGGCGATATTATTGCAGAGGTCTTCTCCAGTTCTGAACGGGTGACTGGACACTGCACAAGTTTTGTTCTGAATACATGAATGTAATTATAAACTGAAATATGAATCAAATTGAAAAGTACAGGCTTCATATAACATAACTTTCATAATCTGAAATCGGATTGGATTGATTAGGATTGATGAAATCAGTCCATTAAAATGAGTTCATTCAGGTGAGCTTCTGCCTGCTGGAGTAACTGGTGCTGGTTTGTGTGTCGAGTTTGCCGTGAGCGAGGGGTGGGGATGTCGAGCCCCCGCTTTCATTGCAGACGGCACATTCCAGGCCCAGCTTTGATAAGACACAGGGCAGTAGAAGACAAGGAGTCAGTCAGCGGTGGGGTCCACAGCAGGCCAATGATTAATCCGGCCCCAATCATTAGCAGACTCCAAACTCTCACAGACGCAGAGGAGAGACGAGGGCCAGCCCTGGCTTTCAGACGTATTCGGAATCCAGCAGAATGAGGGAAAGCATTTTCACATGACAAAAGCACCATGCATACACCTGCAAGTCTTCAAAACTACCAATATGATGATGCCATGGGAGCAACGACCCAGCATTTTTAACCCAAACCTAATGAATCATATTTGATATGCAAATTTATAAATGATCTGATTCTGCTGGTTCTGTTGTGCATAATCCACCACATGCCTTCTGTTATCTGACTGATATATTTTTAGCAATTAAAGGCACAATGTGTAGTTATTACATATTGAGCCATTAGAGGTCGCTTATTCAAAACAACGACGTCGCTTGATGAATGAGCATGGAATCATGGGAGTTGTCATCTTCACAGTCTATGGAAAGCAATCCGACGGACTCAGGCAGAAGTCATGTTCATGGATGAGCTAATATATTGAAATTTCGTTAACTTTACTGTTAACTGTTTTTACTAGAGCCGGGGGAGTCCAGAGGAGCTTTTAACGTGCGTCTGCTGCAGTCGGCCACTTCCGTTGTGTATGTGGGGTAATGCAGCGTGTTTTATATGGTTAAAACAATCATACTAAATCCATTTGAGTGTGTTGAAAGTTATTTTATAACATTACTCTGTGTAAAGTTCACCTGGTGGCTGGTATAAGAAGTTGCACTTTGCAGTAATCTAGATCAATATTAGAACGTCATTAATAAAAACTAGATGACTTGTGTTGCTAAATGACATTAAAAAAATATATTGTGTTTTGTGATTATGCTATGTTAGCCTCTTATAGTGTCTCTGAGGCATGGTGAAACCGTGGTACTTGTGGTAAATCATGAAAACAAGAGATTCAAACAATAAGACTAACCATGTTAAGCTATATAACAATGATTCGTTTTCTGTTGATAAATGTATTCCTGTCTAATTAAACACATTAAAGCATTGGTGTTTCCATGATTTCTACGAAAGTAAAACTGGAAATAGAGGGTCACACAGATATGACATCATTGACAGGTGCCGAAATGACACGGTCCATGTCCTGGTTAAAATTCATTATTTTTCTGCGTTTAAATGTTCTTGGAAACATTTGGGATAATAAGTACGCAAGTCAACCAAATATTATAACATTGTTCTAGTGGTTTTTGGACATTTTAATCTAAAAATCGTACACATTGTGTCTTCAAAAGGCGTTTTTATTATACCTTTGAGCCTTTTGTCAAGATAATGCATCTTACTGTCCTTGATTTGGACCTGTCTAGTAATGGGCCTCTGGGTTTGGAGATAGAAGGCAGCTGCAAAATCGCTGTAGTCTCATACTGCGTTTCTCCGATCCCTTCGGTCCCCTTGATTCCGCTGGCTCCCGCCTGCCCTGGTTCCTCCACTGTTGAGTTTTGATTAGTTGTTCATCAGTTTCATTAAAAGGAAACCTAACCTGCGCACTCGTTCTTACGGTGATGGATTCCCTAAAGCAAGCCTGTGAAGTTGAGAGAGTTCCTGGTACCATTTAGCATTACCAAACACAGGAAGCAGTGTTGCAGGGGTCACTGTGAGTGTGTTATTCTGTATGAACCTGCACTACAATCCATTTTTATACATCTTTCAGTTTCTTTCTTTGAGGTAGAGTTGTTTAGGGTCACTGGTTGGTTTGAACTTCTGAGGGGGTTTTATTTGGCTTGGGCTTTTTCTCACCTTGACCTCTTCACCCTGTTCAAACACTCTCGACTGCCAACACAACACCATCCAAGCCATCAAGTGTTGAAAGAAAGGTGTGCAAGCAAGTAGGCAATCAAAGTACGCTCTCAAAGTCCAGTAGTCTGCTGTCCATGACTAGCCCATGGCCTTCCAGCATGCTTGACTGTGTAAACACATTAGTAACGCACAGGCTAACGCAAGCTTTGTGATGAGTCTCTGTTGTCAAAGCAGTAAGAAAAGCTCATACAACACAATTGAGTATTTTACCGTTCTAGTTGAAACAACTGCATTAATAAGGTATGGATGTACTAGATATGAGTATTGTTGCTGACCATATCCATCCCTCTTTGACCACACTTCCAGCAGGATAACATGTCACAAAGTTCAAAACATTTCAAACTGGTTTCTTGAATATGACAATGAATTCACTATACCTCCACAGTCACCAGATCACGATCCAGTAGAGCAGATTTGGGATGTGGTGGGCCTCTGGGTTTGGAGATAGAAGGCAGCTGCAAGATTACGATACATCTCGTTTCTCTGGTCCCCTTGTACTGTCCATAAATAAAATCCTGTCAAATAGATAAGTGTGAGAAATAGGTTTTGGGGGTGTTCATAGTTGACTGAAGATTTACATTTCAGTAGCTATGTTTCCATCCAGCTATTTTTGTGCGCATTTTGAGATATTGCAAAAAAATGATGGAGGGAACCACCAAGATGCACCAAAAATGTGCTTAAAAAAATGTATGCGCTTAGTTGAGTCGGATAAACTTTTTATCCGATAACAAAACATGGGCATAAACTACAAGGGAAGCACATTTACCAAATAAATTCCTCGATGGGCATCAAAAAAGATGACTTTACGATGGGACGGCATAATTGGACCAACCTGTTTTGGTCATTCTGAAATGCCTGAGCAAAGTCTGTTGTCAAAGTGGTTCGATATAATTACTACAACTGTCTTACATGACTGTGTTCCCAAACAGCAGGCATTTGCCTCCGAAAGCAAGATAACATGTTTATTGTGTTTCGTCTGTCGGGCCAAAGGCGAACGTGCTAGTGCGTGCCAGGGCCATTCGTGTTTCCACTGTCACTTCCGGGGAGACTGTCACTCGTCGAAGCTTCCTCGGGGCCAACGGCCAGGGTTTTTTGGCCTTAGTCCAAAGCGGACCAACTGGGGCTTGACACAGGAGACAGGAGCCAGTCAACACCGCTGCTTATTTTCCATGTTATTATATAATGCTACCAGCTAACTTTTTGAAAAAGCTTCCTTGTGATCTGACGGGGACTCTGACTGATCACCATATGAGGCAGAAATATACTTATATGCATTGTTAAAGGCTACTTATGCTTATCATTGCGATAATAAATACACGTTTATGGAAAATACCAGAAACTGCTTGAGGAACGTAGGCAACTCATATATGATTATAATTGTGCATTTATTTTATCTGTCTCTTCCCTGTTCCTTTGTTGATAATGGACTAATGCATTCGCATATCTGTCGCACACTCCGGTGAACTCGTATAACTCATAACACCTGTTTTCTTCTCATGAGCTCCCTCTGTTGCTCTGGCTGAAAGGATAACAGGATAGAGAGATGGAGAGATCACTCAAACGTCCTCAGATTCTAATCATTGCATAATTTAGAAGAAAATTAATATAAATGCTTAGAAATGTGATGCAAACATATGATATTTTATCAATATATTTCTAAATGTGTAAGCCTGTCACAATCACCTGTGAGAGTGCCCATAATTGCCATCAGAGGCAAGGACTTCATTTCCCATAGTTCATTGCCTGGTCTAATCCTCCATGATTGTTTACAGCTGTGTCTCATTAGCTCATTACCTCACCCTATATAAGCCTGGTTCACTCATTCATTCCCTGTGAAGTCTTGTTTTGTGTAACACTACAATTCTAAGCATTCTCCTGGTTTCCTGTTTTTTGGTTACTCTGCCTGTTCTTGGATATCCCTGTCTGCCTGTATGTTTCTGCCTTGTTGTTTGTTTGGTCTGCCGTCCTGTGAATTTATGACCCTTTGCCTGTTTTGGACCTTGAGTGCAGATTACCCTTCCAATAAAACTGCATTTGGATCCTCAGCCCTTGGAGCAGTTCGTTACAAAGCTTTTGGACTTAAAAGCCTGAATGGAGTTGTTTTGTACATTCTTGTGATCATAAATAAATGGAAGCAGGTGCAACAGAATGGGTATGTTTTCTGCTTTTATGTGAAATGGTAGCGTAATTAATGTGTGCCCCTGACACAAATTATTAAACTACAGTTACTGTAACATTTTTATCATAAAACGGTATTATATTGAAAGTCTTTAAGAAAAAAAAAAAAAACATTCGCTTCAGTCGTGCTCATTTTGTGATCTAGCTAGTTTTCAGTCAGCTGATGAAATGGTGAGGTCGTGTGACGTTGTTCTGTGGAGGCATGTTAAGGGTGGGTTTTAGGGAAGTGCTGTGGGACTACTCGCCCGACAGTGGAAATGCAACTTGATTTTGGCCTCGGTGCTTGAGGTCCGAGGATATTAGCCCGGAACGGCACGTTAGCCCTGGCTTGACAGTGGAAAAACCCCTCAGATCCTACTTGCCCTCCTCTGTGCAGGACTTGAACCCGGGTCTCCGGCGTGGGAGGCGGACACGCTAACAAGGAGGCAAAAGATTGCAGCCTCTAACATCAGTCGCTAGTGCGCACAGGCAAGTTGAGGGAGGTTTTTCACAGCTCTTGCTAGCTGACCTCCGCTAAACCTCACTCCCATCCAGGTCACGGCACCAATATAACCCTTCAGGTTCTACATGCCCTGCTCTGTGCGGGCCTCAAACCCGGGTCTCTGGCGTAAGAGGCGGGCACGCCTGGTGTGCATCTTGAGACAAATCAATGGCACTGACATATTTTGAGATATGTGCAAGTTGCTCTCAGCTCAAACATGCATTTTAGTCTAGGACTAGGCTTCAGCCTTATCTGTGATAGCGAGGGTTAATATTCAGCAATGTTACTGACTTGACTGGACTGACACTATTGGATGAGACCAGTACAGAGCTGGATGATGACATCACTGTTTTCTCCAGAGCTGCACTAGATGAATTGAACTCATTGAGCTGCTTTAAAACTGAAGTGAACTCCGTTTGCTTCACTGAATCATTATCATCACTGTAAAGCTTCTTTGAAACAATCTGTATTGTATAAAGCGCTATAGAAATAATAGTGACTTGACTCGAGCGTCCGGTGTGACGAGGGACGTGTCGGTGTGGGCCGCGGAGGGACTCCCTGCTGTTGGGTGCAGCATGTAGAACAGTGGGGGGCTGTGCTGTGTTTGTTTAAAACTCACAGGAGCCCCATTAAGCCCTGATTCCACTCATTTAGGGCTTCCACAGGAACAGGGAGCCGAGCCCCTGGGAAGCGGCACGTTGCAAGGGACACCAATTATGCGGCAGAGGACACAGGCCCGCCTGTTCCTGCTCAGGCCAGCTGTCACGTCGCAGGATGACCCTCTCTGTCAAACCCATTCAGCGGAGCGCATGGAAAGCCAGCCTAATTGGTGTTGGGCAAACAGATTTTGTCACAAAGTTGCAAAGGAAGCTAAGTAGCTGAACGTTCACATTGTCCAACCCCTGACCTGCAGTTCGGGGCCGTTCCATTCTGTTCCGTTCCGTTGATTAATCGTCTATGACCTCTGACTCATCCTTGCGAGCTCGGGAAATCCAGGGCAGCAATTAAAATCAATATTCTAGCAATAAGCGGCAACGTAAATAACAAGTGAGCCCTTTTCTCCCTGTGGAGTGATATGATATGTACAGAGCGCCGGTAGAGGTCTTTTGGGGCACAATCGGTTCGCTTCTCTATTGTCTCCTGGTTCGTCCGCCTTTTTTCTCAGCCTGTACGCACTTCTATCCTCTGCTTTCGGGGGGTCTTTCATTCCGCACGTTAAAAAGAGAATTTTGTGAGGGATTCACTTGACATCATTAGCTCTGGAGAAGGGCCACAATGGCTGATTGCTTGTCTTGGCTTATGAAAACACATGTTGGATCAGCTCTCAGGTGAAAGGTCCGGCTGGTTTTGTGCTTGTTTATATTTCTTTTTAGTTTAGTTTAACTTCTTTTTCCCTCTAAAGTGTCTCTACTTTAGCATCCAATCATCAAAAATGATCCTTATCATTATTCTACTGTGGTACTGTGACTGTCTCTTGCTTTGTACTGTATCTCTCTGCTTCCTTCAATCATCTTTCTTTACTCCTAGTCAAAAATAACAGTAATTAATTAGAAAATCTTAGCATATCTTTCTTTTTCTTCTTCTGTTGTGATTCTGTGGTCACAAATGGGCCGTAAGGTGCTGGACAACACTTGTGTGTGCCGTACAAAAATGATCACAAAATCAGTGGTTTGACTTCAACAAAAGGGAACTTTAGTCATTTAATAAAACAAACAACACATTGTGAGTGCGTTTAAACAGCGGGATTAGGATGATGAATGAAGGAAGAGTGCAGTGATTGGGAAACCTGTAATAAAAGCTCATTGTGAAAAGCGAAAAACCTCATGTTGAGGTGGGTTTGTCATTCAAGATGATATTGCTACCTGATACGGGTGGCTCGTTTTTCTGATTAATTACATGTTAGGTGGGAGGTGACGTCAATAATTCTCAGTGGGGTAAAGAAAATAATCTGGGGCCGGCCACCCGCAGAACTGAAGCGGAAATAACACTGGCTGCAAATGTGTAAATATCTGCAAATTAATGACCTTCATTTTGTCTTTTTCAGGTCATTGAATACAGACGAACACACTCAGTATTAATTAAGTCTCAGGGAGAAAGAGAGAGAGAAAAAAAAGTTAAAATAATAATTAAAATCATATATATATATATATATATATATATATATATATATATATATATATATATATATAAAATTTATATGCATGATTATTTGTTTATTATTATTTGGATCTTCATTAGCATAACTAGTCTTCCTGGGGTAAACACAACACTTACAAACATTCATTATTAATTATCACACGCACAAAAACATTAAAAATCCTCTTAATAACAAAAAAGAGTCCAAAACTCCAACCAACATCAGGTCTTACATTAACAATACATCCAACTAACTTCTATGCATAACCTCCAATAAATATTATAATACAAGGTGTGCCTTTACCTGCCTTTTAAAATGTAATTTCTGTTATTTTAATTAATGACAATGATAGAGAATTACATGTTTCCTTTACTTATAGAATAAGGGTTTTATTTATGTATAGTCTAAGCTCTGGTTCAGACTTTAAAGAATGATTTTGAACCAAATACTATACTATTTGTTTTAGATTCAGTTTGTTTTCTAAAATCCACTTTCTTATAATATAAAACTCCTCTTTCAAAATGGCAGTCAGTTCAGCAGAGTTTGGTGCAAATGCGTATACTGTGATATCGTTTCGTAGGTAAATCGTTTGTAAGAATGAAATACATGAGTGGTCCTAAACAGCTCCCTTGAGGAACTCCACATTCCACTGAATAGCTTCCATTAAAAAAATGTTTTATGAATTTTTCTAAATGACTTTCCATCCAAGCAACTGCTGAAGGTCTAAATCCACAGCACTCCAACACTCCACGTGTATATATGTATACAAATATGTATATAGATATCATATACCTTGGTCCTCCACTATCAGCTTTAGGGTCCAGATTCAAGTTCTGCCATGACCTGAGTATGTTTTTGACAAAACAAACAAAGGAATTCTCCCCCAAAGCATCTCTGTGCTGAAGAGAGGGGCTGTTTGGAGGGGCGGGTGGGGTGGAGGGGGGTCAAGAGGCTTTTGCCATCAATGGGAAAGCACTGATTAATTTTGAAGAATTTCTGTGAGAAAAAACGCCCCGCGCACAGTTCACTAATTACAGCCCTGCACAACGCACAACAAAGAGCCATCTCATATCGCAAGACAATGAGGAGCCCCGAGAGAGCAAGGGAGAGCCAGATAGAGTGAGAAAGAGAAAAACTAATGAGATGAATCACCTGTCAACAGAAGAGGATTTGGGCCCCTGGTGGCCCCCGGGAGGAAGGACATGCATGAGGGCCCAAAAACTGCTCCTCACCAGACAATATCCCTCCCCCTCTCATGACAGACAGAAATACGCCTGTCATTCGGTGCTCCAAAGATGCACTGCTGACAACAACCCCAGTGGGATTTATTTCATGTGCTCACGGAATACACGGGGTCAGTGAGTAGTCACCGAGTTCCTGTCGGTGGAGAGAAACAAACTGTGTGAATATTTTAGAGAAAAGTTCAAATTCAGCATGACAACACGGCAACTTTCTTATTACGTGTTCTTGGTCTTATTGTGTATATATTAGTGCACATGTTTCAAAGAATAAAAGTATCCAGTAACACTTCATTTTACAGTGTCCTTGTTACACATTACATGTAGTGATTGTGCAGAATCACATCACGTGCATTACAGCCCTCCAAAAGTTTGTATTTTTAAAGAAATTAATACTTTTATTCAGCAAAAAATGCTTTAAATGTATCAAAAGTGACAGTAAAGACATTTATAATGTTACAAAAGACTTCAATTTCAAATAAATGCTGTTCTTTTGAACATCAGAGATTCCTGAAAAAAAATGTATATCCACAAAAATACTTTGATAATAAATAATCAAATCAGAATGATTTCTGAAGGATCATGTGACACTGAAGACTGGAGCAATGATGCTGAAAATTCACTTTTGCACCACAGGAATAAATATATTACAAAAGAAAACAGTTAAAATTCTAATTCAATTTTACAATATTAATGTTTGTACTGTATTTTTGATCAAATAAATGCGGCCTTGGCGAGAAGAAGAGACTTCTTTCAAAAACATTGAAGTCTTACCGACCCCAAACTTTATATATAGAATTCTGGTCATCTTTAGTTGTTTCTTTTTCCATTATTGGTTCTCCACAGATCTTGAATACTTCACTTTCATAAAGCACATTTCAGATGTTTCTCAGAATAGTTGTCTACAGGCACACATATGTAATCCTATAAAAACAATTCTCTGCTACACACATGCGAACGGTCATAAAGACAGCGAAGGAATCACAAAACGCTCTCTGTGTGTTTCACGGTATGCCAATTGTGGTCGGATTCACTGAGGAGAGAGACGAAAGCTGTGTGGTTTTGTGAAAAAAATGAAAATGACACTCAAAGAGCTGTGACAGTTAGGATTATATTAGAGGTCAACCTTTATTTTGGTTTCGCGTGTTTGTTCCCCCTCAAAACCCTGAGGCGAAGTTAAATAATATTTAAGGAGACAAAGGTTGTTCTATGTCGAGAATAGAGGGCCACCAAATTTCTGTTGACATGGCCCTTTATTAAGTGTGTGGTTGCTGAGGAGAGCAATCCGAGGAGCGTTTGGCCCTCTCGCAAAGTCTAACCCAACCGTTGAGAAACGTTCTGCGCAACAGTGACCGCCGTGCTGCGGCACACACCTTATTTTCTGCTTGTCACTCGTGAAAGAAAACAAGTGCTGACTGGCACTCACCAGGCGTGGAAAACATGACCCTTACCGAAAGCTGACCCAAGAGTGCGATATTTTTAAAAGGCAAAAGATTGGTCAACTACAAGAGAGAAAAAGTGGCGTCCGAGACAGTCACGCACTGCTGGAGTCTTCCGTGATGGAGTCAGCGCTTCTTTTGCCTGAGAATAGCTGTCGACCGCTGCGGTGAGTTCACAGAGCCTGAAAGGAGCGGCTACAGAGAGATTGTACGATTCATTTCAACATTTTAGGTCAATTCCGGGGTCATCCTGCACTGATCAAAGGTTAAGGCAAAGAAGGGAAGCATGCAAGAGTTAAACCCATGTCGAACTTGTCAAATTGAACTGTTCAGTAGTTGAGGGTCAGTTAGATTTTTTTTTTTTTTCATTATAATATGCTGATTTGATGCTCAAGAAAACTTAAAAACAATCGTGTTGATAATATTTTGGTGGAAACCATTATTCATTGATGACAAAAGAATATATTTGAGAAAACATTTGTAATTTTATAAGCCCAACAATTTTGTAACATAAACGCAATATTACCCAAAAAGTATATATTCTTTCTTCGCCATATCTCCATGCAGTTTATTTCACTTCAACACCTCTCACATGAAAATCTCGCACAGTTCTCATTAGAACTTGTGGTCCAGTGTTGTATCTTGCCAGCACTGATGCATCCACGTTCTTCTTGGACGTCCTCTTTTGTGAAACTTTCTACTCTTCTGTGAATTGACCCTTCGCCAGCAGTTTGATTGACAGGTGATCTGACCAATCATAACCCTGAATCCGCCATTTTATCTGACGAAGCAGTCAGGGGAGTGAGTAGATTAAAGTTGGTGAACCTGAAGTGTACTCACATCTTTCCGAAACAACATTCCTTCTGATGTTCATTCATGTTTATTTGATGCTATAAATGTTCACGAGGAGCTACAGCGATCTGTCACGGCACATTAAAGAGACACTAGACGCTATTTATTGTTTAAACTTCTTTAAAAAATTACAATATTTTAAATATGAAACTGTTTCATATGACTGTCGACGTGTTGTCAGTGTCCTCTTTGCTCCGGGATGTATTTTTCACTGCGTAAGAACATGATGTGTGGCGTAAGAGACATAGCAACAGTTACTAAAGGGGGCGGGTCTTTGCGAACGGTCAATTGCGATGTTGGCAATCCTTTTTTTATCAATACAAAGTACAGTACATGACCAAGCCACTGGTGTTGTCTTTCATGTACTTTTTGCATAATCGTTTCTATCTTATTTAGGGCCTTTCTGATGTCATCGTTTCTCATCTTGTCTATGATGCGAACGCCATGTAGTTTTCTGAATGCTGCCATCTCGAATACAAGTAATTGTTTCTAAGTGTCCATTCTTCGCAACCAGACAAGGCAATCGGGAGTATGAGGGGTCTCAGTCTCGTTTTGGTCTCATTCTTGATGTTTCTGTTTTTCCAGATATTCCAGTATATATATATATATATATATGGATACATACATAAGCGGGTGTAACGGTACATGTATTCATCCCGAACAGTCACGATTTGGTACATACCGTTACACAACGAATGCAATCGGTCATAGGCGTATGTGGTAATGCAACGCTGTTTGCTAACCGCCACAAGAGGAAATATCACAGAAGAAGAACAGACGATCTATGCATAGATATATTTAAGTGTAATCTATCAACTGAGAAAAACATCAATAAAACAGCTTTGTGTCATGAGGAAATCTTACGTAGCATTACATTTACCTCAGGCAAGTCATATAGTGTCCACAGCATGTTAGTTCACTAGAGAAATGAACTCTAGAGGGCAGCATTTCCCTAAATACATGCACTATATTATATATGCTCATGCACTACAAATCATCCTGCACTGTTCCACAGCTGCTCGACTCGCAATGATCAGTATTTATCTGAAGCATTTGTATAGTTTGTATTTTAGTTTATGTATAGGTAAACATTTTTATATACAGAATATTTATTGTCAAAATCTATCAGTGGGATAGTTTGTGTATAGGTTTATACTGTTCCTTCATTGCTGTATGCCTGTATATATGTAGCACTGCGGTCCTGTGAGGCACGACATTTCGTTCCACTGTATGTCGCCACATGTAGCGGAATGACAATAAAGCTCAACTTGACTCGAACTTGATATATTCATTGTATTTACTTTACCTGTTAGTAATGTCTTAATTATTTAATATATGTTTAAATAAATTTGTCATGAAAACAAGTTATGACAGTGTGTCCAAAAATTAACTGGAGAAGAAAAGTAATTTTATAATTAGATTTAGAAGTTAATGCAAAACTTTTTTTAGTAGATTATTATATCTAAAAATAAATAGCTACTGAATTTAATAGTTTGTTAATTGCAACCTTTAATATTATAATAATGTGCAAGAAACAGCTCCCTGTATATAGTTTAGAGCTTTAGATAGATTTTTTTTAAAATTATAATTGAATTTATTTAAAGAAAGAGACACAATCTGTTCAATAAGCTACTTTTAATTAAAAAATGAAGAAAAAAGAAGCAATTTTATGACTTCCGTGACTTCAATACCGAGTTACGTATCGAACAGTCATGTTTGTGTACTGTTACAGCCCATATATATATATATATATACACACACACACACACACACACACACACACACACACACACACACACACACACAGTCAAGATGATCTGCTGAAGTTCAAACTGAGAATCAAGAAGAAAGGTGATTTAGAATAGCCAGACTGGTTGAGCTGATCGAAAGGCAACAGTTACTAAAATAAGCACTTGTAACAACTGAGGTCTGCAGAAGAACATTTCTGAACGGACAACATGTCCAACCTTGAAGGAGATGAGCAGCAGAAGACACAGCAGTGCCTCTCCTGTCAGCTAAGAATAGAGCTCACCACAACTGGACAAAAGAAGATCGGAAAAACATTGTCTGGTATGATGAGCCTGGATTTCGATGGAAGCGTCAGAATTTGGCATAAACAACATGAAAGCATGGATCCATCCTGCCTTGTATCATCGGTTCAGGCAGCTGGTGGAGTCCTGGTGTGAAGGATATTTTCTTGGCACTCTTTGAGCCCCTTAGTACCAATTGAGCATCGTTTAAACGCCACAGCCTACCTGAGTATTGTTGCTGACCGTGTCCATCCCTTTATGACCACAGCGTTCTCATCTTCTGATGGCTTCGGACAACATGTCTCAAAGCTCAGATCATCTCAAACTGGTTTCTTGAACATGACAGTGAGTTCACTCGACTCAAATGGCCTCCACAGTCTCCAGATCTCAATCCAATAGAGCAGCTTTGGGATGTGGTGGAACGGGAGATTCGCATCATGGATGTGCAGCCGACAAATCCGCAGCAACTGTGTGATGAAATCATGTCAATATGGACCAAAGTTTCTGAGGAATGCTTCCAGCATCGTGAAGAATCAAGAGAGATCTGAAGGCAAAAGGGGGTCCAACATGGAAGTAGGAAGGTGTACGTATAAAGTGAGTGTTTATATGGGTAGAGTATTAATAAATTAATAATTAAATTACCTCATATTCATTGAAATACAACATGGAATATTTGTATTTTAAAAAATCACGTGTCACGTTCCAGGGCCAATTTCTATTTTCATTTTCCAAAAAATGAGACTTGGTAGTGAGTAATTTCTAGAAATCTCTGCCATTCATTCAGAGAATGAGAGAAAAACACAGAGATTTATCTGTGGACATCTACAACGTGTGTGTGGTGCGGTTTTAATGTGAACATATTTTTCAGCAACTTTAAAACATTTTTAACTCTTATCACCTCTTGCATCAGCCCTCCTACTCACCCCATCACCAAAAATGTGTGTAGAAAAAAATGGGGTTTGAGTCAAAGCAAACCCAAAACAGCAGCGCCGCATTAAACACCATCAGACCCGGACAGACTCCTGTGTGCGCGAGCTCGAGGATCTTCTCAGATCAGTCTGGCCCCAGTAATTCAAGCCTGGAGGGGACACCCATCTAAAAAAATACGGCCTGCTATTATTCAGCCTAAAGGAAGGAATAATAAAAAGGGGAAAAGAAAGACAATCCGTCAGACATCTAAATCAGCTGACATCCCCAGGTCTCCCCGCGCTGTAGGTGGCTGCGCTGCAGCGCGGCGTCTGATAACATCAGTGAGAAGTTAAACAAAAGGCATTTCCCTCAAAACGGCCATCTTTCAGCTTGACTACTGCTGTAAACATCATTCCAGAACACAACATTATGAGACATCTTACCCTACATTCCTGATCCTCCTTTTTAAAGGGAGAGCGAAGTCTCAGAGCTTTGCCAAAAGAAGACTCCTAAGAGCTTCAAGACACATGGAGGGGGAGAGTTACAGCGCTTAAAAAATGTACCACCATCCTGATAGCGGTTTTTGCACGAGAGCTCTCGGTTTCACCTTCGAGTCTGTTATTGACACATCGAGAATTAGAATAAATTCTCTCTAGTGGCTCATGCAGACTGTCTAATGAGCTCGCTGTCATCCCCAGAAGTAATTTCTCCCAGAACAAGGTTTCATACCAGAAGTTTTGGAAATCCATTTGGAAAAGGAATAGTTCCATTGACCTTAATACCTTTCCGAACATTCTCTTTGAGCATTCCTTCACTCCCTTCGGTTCTAATTGATTTCATAAAAGCGGTAATATGTAAAGGCGAGGAGGGGCTCTGTTGATATAACCTTGAATCTAAATGATCCTCGAATCCCCATGTTGTCTGAGAAACTCTTCACTGTCTTTAAACGCCTCATAACTTCCCCATGACACATTTTCTGGACCGTGTCTTTAACTTGCAGAGTGCGATTCGCCTTTTCGTCTCGTGTCCTATGGTAAATTGTCTACCGTAACCTCTACGTCAAAAGCCGACTCCCTCGCGCTGCGTTTAGCACGCTCTGGACGCCTGCTAGTTACGGCCGTCTGAGAACATATTCGCACGCTTTGTGTAGGAAAGGCACAGTATGTCATGAAGGGAATGTGCACGTCAGATACCAGCATGTGGGCCTGTTTCAAGTATTTCTTTTTTCTTTCTTAAAATATCAGTCCTGGTTAAGTCTTGGGGCCTTGAGTTTCATCCTAAAGTTGACAAGAAACAGAAGTTTCGATAGTCTTTTCTGCCCTATTGTGAAACAACATCTCGAGCAAGAATAAATGTGGGGCGGGACTTGATTTTGCTCATGGGGAATTGATTGGATGGTTGTGGTTTTCTATCGGTCGATCTCATCTGAGTGACAGGTTGTCCCAGTAAATCACGGCTGCGAACAATATTTATCATGGCACTGAATGTGGATGTTTAGCATCCCAGTTGCTCTTTCTCTCTCAATGTCTGACTCAATGTCTGTAAATTTTAGCATTATGTATCTGATTATGCTAACAGAATTTATGCTTGTGAAGATCAAGGAAATCTGGAAATACACAGGATTGCAAAAATCAAACAAAATTCCAAAAATCATGTATTATTGTTAAATATCTACAGATTCATGGGATCCCATTTTGAATTTGAATCAGAATGTTGACTATATAAAGCTAATGACAGCTTGGACACCTCAGAAAGAGAGTTAGTTGTTTTCAACAACACAGACCGAGTCTTTTGACCCACACTTTTGATTATGAAATCATACTAAAGGAGCAGGCAGTTTGTGCAAAAAAGTCAAATAAAAGAGATGCAGTCTAAAGGCCCCGATATACTTCAAGCGAAATCAAAAAACAGATGTGACGTCCTTTCGAACAAAATCAGGCCAAAATGAAGTTTGTTTTGGGAGTTCGAAACGGTGTTGGCTGGTAAACACCTTCGTACTACCATTGGTCCGTAGCGATTACTAATAGTAATAGGCTCCGCCTTCTTTCACGTGGAAATCTCCTCTGGTTGATTTCTTCTGTTCAATCCGTCGAGGTCAGACGTCCGCGAGTGAAAACATCAACACACTGGAGGCCGTTTTATGGTAGAAAATGAAGTTTGTACTTCTGATGAAATGAGACACTGACATTGTTTTTCATGTTTATTATATAAAATGTGATATAAACTCACAATTCTGGCTATTTTTAATGTCCAATTGTGAAGAGAGAAAGGGAAATTTTAAGTTAAAACTTAGTTTATATCTCGCAATTCTGACTTTATAACTCGTAATTGCAAGTTTATATCACATAATTCTGACTTTATAATGCAATTCTGACTTTATAACTCGTAATTGCAAGTTTATAACATGTAATTCTGACTTTACAACACAATTCTAACTTTATAACGCAATTGTGACTTTATAACTTGCAACTGCTTTACCAGAGTGCCGAATTACAGAGCTCGTGAAAACATATCCACGTTGCTATGAACAGATGCTTTACTTATCCTTTCTTTTTTTTTTAAATGTTGCTGTTTTCTCACTTTTGTTGTGTGATTATTTTGTTATTGAGAGGAAAGCGTGCATATTTACATCATTCAACTAAACGCCGCTTGCTTTCAGCAGCGTGGACGCCGTCAGGATGTTCGCTAACAGTATTTCGCTGCTCACATATTTCGAACTTCATTTTACCCCTAAAGCAAAAAAGGAAAAAGAATCTCGCCGTGAGTATCGGGGCCTCGAGTCGCATCTCAGGCACTGCAGTATTTGTCGTCATACATCCACATATTCAACGCCACAAAACAGTCTGATAACATTTGTTCATTTTCCATATATAGTCCTCTTTTTTATTATTAACAGAGGTCAAATAAATTCATCAAGTCATATTTACAGAGAAAGGCAATAAATATTTTATAATAGTAATAAAATTATTATTTTTTGCATACATTTTTTTAATCGTACGTGTGTCATGATTGTTAGTAACGTCTGACAGACGATGAGTATATAGACGTGTGAATACTACAGCTATACCCATATGGAGAGTCGACCTCACCAACAGTGGCCAGAGTCCAGCGTCTGCAGAAGGGATTTCCTCTGTGCACCTGCATCTCCAACATTCTAGAACTGAGAGCAAGCGTTCTAGAACTCAAAGATCATGACTGATTGTCAGGCGGACCGATTTCATTGGCTTAATGACCTGGAAGTAGTCAAAATCCGACACTTGGAAAAGCGTCAGGGACATTAAGAGCAATGCATCATACCTGGTTTTTGCATAACGGATTTTATGCATGTTTTGGTAGCTAAATTTTAGAAAGGACATCATCAGCACATGTGCAGGATGCAGCTGTAGGCATTACAGCGATTCCAGAAAACGTATTCCGGCGTCCGTCTGTTGGTTCTCACACACACTATTACCACAGCTAATGCTGATATCTAGCTAGTCAAAGCATGTCGATCTAAGCAGAATCACAGAATACACAAGAAATATCAAAGCGTTCAGCCTACGAGAAGGCCTGGTGTCCGCTCAGACGAGAACAGCATCCAAAAGAGAGGAACGACGCGGCTCTTCAAAATATTGCACTCAAAGCTTCACGTTTACCTATGGAGGCCCGCGAAGGTCACGTGACCTTGTTATCGCTCTCTTGTTGCGTCTCCATGAGAGCCCATTCCAGTGGAAAATATTGGATCCTTGTTCTCGGGGGCAACACGAATGAAAATAAAAAGGTTTCCCAGGCGGTGCGGTTTGCTCTTGTCGCTATTCCAGAGTTTTAACAGGAAACATGTCAAAGCAGGAGACACTAGTTCCTTACGGGTCATCCTTAGTTAATCCAGTATAAATAAAATATCAGACACCAATATTAAATTCAAAAAAGACCCACATTCAACTGCTGGGAGAAACTCAACGCTTCTGAAATATAAAAATAAAACATCTTTGAACGTTTTTTTTTTTTTAAGCTTCTTGTCTTTTTTCCGTAGCCATTGTTTATTTGTGTCCTCTTCCTTCTCCTGTTTCAGATAAGATTAAGGTGTTTGTAAGGCAAGAAGCACGTAGCGTCCTCGGCGAGCGGTGTGCGCTCATCCTCGCCGACTCAGTTCGTTTTAGGGTTGGGTTTTAAACGCCGCGCCCTTCGTGTCCGTTTCGTTACCGTCGTGAAACGGAACTCCTCCAGAGGGTCCACTTTTCCTTTGGGGTGGCGCTTCATGAAATGCACTTCCTGCTGCGTCTGCGTGGTCTTGGAGCCTTTTTTGGGTCGACCCTTTCGATTGAAACCCAAATACCAGCCTTTGTACTTGGCCGACACCAGCGCCGTGTAGTTGTTCTCCAAATATTCCTCCACGAAGACGCACTCCTGGTTATTCCCATTGGGCTGAGGAGAGAGGACCAGACGAAATGTCAGAAAACAGCCCACTTGTTAAAATGACCTCTCAACTGATGGTCTGACTGGTTATTATACATTAAACTGCAGAGCTTTATGTACAGTGTGCCAGTCATTATTACAAAAAAAAATAAAACCCCAACAGAAAGAAAGAAATATTCTACATATTGTCCCATATTATGTCCCATAATCCCATTTATTAGCCAGCTTAACCAAAATAATTAAATAATGGACATAAAATATTGTGTAATGTGATTCAAGACACAGTAGAAAGAGAATCTGAAGAAGAGAAAATGTCATAATTGACATTATTCTAGATAGTGATTATTAATCATAAATAACTGCCTTAATAATCCACTGAGTGAAGAAAAACGATGATTTTTTATGATGATTTGCATCTCAAATTCAGCAAAAGCCTAGAAACGAATCACACCAAATGACATTATCAGTCGGTAGTGATTTTACGCTAAATATCCCACTGTGGTCTGAAGAACGAGGGAAGCCTCAAAAAATCATAAAGCTTCAAAAAGTGGTTCTCTGGTGATCGGGCGAACAGATTTCAAAGTTTGATTACAAACTGATCTGCATTTCACACATCCACTTCAAATTGTTGTAAGACAGGACACATAGTAGTCTTACAAAGCATGTTTTTTAAAGAATGACCGGCCTCTCTCCCAACAAGACACAGTAATTGTGCCCTTCAACTGAGGACCAGTTCAAAACAAGCCAGTGAAGCACGTAATGTCCTATTCATGGCAAATGTAGGGGGTGTTGGTCTTTCCACTTAGATTTGTTTGTGGTGTGGCAGTTACAAGAACTTGGAAAAAAGAGACAATTTTAAGTTCAAACAGCCAGCCTCAATATTTCATTTTTGTTTGAGTAGATGGTATGAAAATATGTGTTGACTGGCTCCATTATATAACCATCAGGAGTTAGTTGCAGTAGCAGTGGTTTTGAAATCGTTTATCAAAAATTGGTCCCGCTTACAAGCTCATCAAGTTAACATGCTAAAAACATGCACAAGTAATTATATTCATGCAATAATACATCAGCTCATGCGTAAATCATAAGCTTACACA